>APFE031204359.1:20547-138026 GCA_000404065.3 Pinus taeda | reverse complement strand
AAATTACATCATTTACATCAAGGAGGATCAAAATTCACTCCAAAAAGTCAAACCTAGTCAAAACTGCGTTTTGCTGAGCTGTAGGCACCATTTCTGTGAAAATTTCCCAAGAGGTCGCGCACTGATTCTCAAGAGGTCGCGCACATTTGGAGCAGCTTTTGAGGCACTTCCAGGTGTCCAAATGAGGCAAGAGTGGGCTTGTTGGAAAGGTCTGGATGTCTACTTTCCAACCCAAGTGGAATTTCTGAATTTGGTGTCCATTTGCCCCTCCAAAATTGCAATCTCCCAAGAATGCTTCCTGTGTGTCAAAAAAGTGGCAGAAAGTCATTTTTTGCTTGTTTTTTGACCTTCTGGAGGCTCAAAACTTGGTGAAATTTCTTGATCTTCACTGAGCAAGTGTATTTTTGCATGACACATCCAAAAATGCAAACTTTTCCTGAAATGGACCTCCCAATCGAAAGGGTCGCGCACGGTGCGCGACCTCTTGGGAGCAAAAACCTGTGTGTGGCACAAAAAATTCACAATTGACAAAATTTTCTCCAAATTTCTTGAAATTTGGGCTGGGAGTCCCCAATAAAGTACCATGCTCAGTCAAAGAGGCTTTGGCCAAAATTTGGAGTGGATCAAGCCTTTTCCGTCGTTTTAGGGAAAGTGGAATCTCATAGATTGAGTGAGGAGAAGGGGTCCAAAAGGGAAAAACACAGGCCCAACCTAGAAAATTGCCAGGTTGTAGCTAGAAACTAGGGTTTGTGCGAAAATGAGGAATTTGGGGAATCTCAATGATGAGAAGCATTTGGTAAGGTAATTTAAAGATAGGGGAAGGTGTATGAACATCAGGAAACAAGTTTTGCCGATGATTTGACCGTCCAAGAGAAATTGCCTTCAAAACCCTAGGAGAGGGAAATGACCTTACCTAGGCGCAACTGAAGCATGAACAGGTGTAAAATGACTCATCATTAGACACTGAGATGATAATGAAAACCCTATGAATGATGATAGACTCAACTGAAAAGTGACATAGATTGACATTTGGGCAACTTTGAAAAGAGTGAGAGCAAACCCTAGACCTAATGCCTAGTGACCAAATTTTGCTTGAAGACTCACTAAAATGACAAAATTTGACCTTGACACTTCAAAATCACTTTGTAAAAGCATATTTGATCACTGGAGGAAGCCTGGAAAGACTGACACTAACAGCATCCATGATTCCATTGTAGTTACTAGTATGTACATCAATGATTAATTATTCGAACATCACCCATCTATATTCTAGCAATTACAAACATACATCAAATTTTTAAGCAAATTATATAACATAAAACATTTAAGGATATTATAAAACATAAAACATAGAGCATATTATGATTTATCTAGCAAGTGGGCAATTGTCAACATTTGTCATGTCCAAAATTCAAATAATAATGTTTACAAAATATGTCACTTGGTCACCGCCAAGACAAAAAAGGTTCAAATTCACAAGCCTACAGTCTAATGATTAATCTATGACAAAAGTAGTAAATTGTGAATATATCTACTAATCTCTCCTCCTTCCACCATGAAGAGAACGTGGCGGCGGGCCTCCACGTGGTGGCAATGAAGAAGATGCTGCCTGTGGAAGTTGTGGCACTGAAACTGATGAAGACGAACCCCCGGCTGTTGGTGTTGAACCATGGAACCTAGGAACCAAGGGACCAGATGGGGGTGGCATTTCAACACGATCATCATCATCCTAGAATCACTCAAAAAATTCATACAAAAAAAAAAACACTAGTTAACAAAAAAAATTAAAAACACGAATTAGAGAAATGCTTTATAAGGAAATTCATACCACAATGGACATATCTAGATAAGAGCATCCTCTAATTGCTCTAATCGCAATACTCCATCCTCCAAATTGGGCTCCTCTGGATTCTTGTCCCAAATCTTAAGGTCTTTATTAGTCTTTGCATCATCACAGTAATGGGGCAACAATCGCAAGTTGTAATGAACATAAACCAAGCTCTTTGCCTGGTCTCAACTCAACCTGTTCCTTTTAACACTGTGGATGAAAGAATAAGAGCTCCAACACCTCTCTGCAGAAGAAGTGTTTACCACCTGTGATAGCACCCGCAATGCCAAAGTCTGTAGAAGTGGAGTAGCCCCTCCATGCATGCTCCACCACTCAAGAGAAGCAAAAGTCTCTCAATCTCTAATTACATGCATGCTCCCAAATGGACCAGTGTTAAGCGTATATTTGCTCAACCGTCTTTGTACCATAGCAACTTCCTCCTCATCAGGGACTAATTTACTCAATGTAATCATATATTTTTTGTGAACCTCTTGATATTGGTGTGGTTTTCTCCTGCTTCCCCCCCCCCAAGTGCTAGTGTTGAAAGCCATGATGGATGATAGTATTTAGGTGTCAAAACATATGCTAATGCATGCAATGGAACATTTAGCATTTCCCATCGGTTTTCCACCTCTGCACAAATATAATTGTACAAGGTGATATCTCTAGGCTCAACAATGTCTTTAATCTGCCCCAACATGCTATCCATTTGCTCATACACCTCCCCAATTATTGGTCGATCTGAATCTCCAAACTTGATCATGTAATAAATTGGTTTGGTGAATTGCAAAACATATTTAACCTGTGACCAAAAGTACATGTCAAGAATAGTGTCCTTGGCTGCATTAACACCATCTTTATCAGTGTTAATTTCATCCCATGTTTCAACACACACCATATTAGTTAAAGCTCATCTCATCTTCACTAGCCGCCTAAAGGTGAGGTAATAACTGGCAAATCTTGTCTTTGCAAGTTTAAGCAACTACAACTTGGAGTAAGTGTCATAGAAGTAGTTTACCCTTGTATGCCCTATGATGAATTTAATGAGTTGCTTCCCTCTCCTGTAAAGCTCATTAATCCACCCACATTCTTTATGCTTCACAATATCATGCATCAAAAGGTTTAATGTGTGAACCAGGCACCCAGACCAAAAGATGTGTGGATGAGTATGCTCAATAATTTTTCCTACTACCTTACAATTTGCTGCATTATCTGTGATCACTTGAACCACATTATTCGGACCAACATCTTTGATTGATTGCAATAGGAGATCTGCAATGTTATGGGAAGATGCACTGATGGAGGAGGAGTCATGACATGTAATAAATACTGCACCACTAGCAGAAACACCAAGAACATTTATCAAATGTTGGTTTCTAATATTTGTCCACCCATTTGATACAATGGATACCCCACAATCTACCCACTCATTTGTAAAACGTGTCAAAGCTCTTTGAAGTTTGAACCTTTGCTTTTTCTCTTTCTAATAACACTATTTTAGCTTTCTCATAGTTGGGGGACTTGTATCCTTTTGGGGCTTCATTGATGGCCTTTACCATTTCATGAGAATAGGGAGAGCGAAGCGCATTGAATAGTACACTGCAAGCACAAAGAAATCAGACTATCTTTCCATTCACATCATCCCTCCCGGCAACATTAAGAGGAGCTTCCAAAAGTACCATGAGGAGATGAGCTACCAAATCTAGAGGTTGCACTTGATTCAGAATGAGTTTTTTGTTTCTTGCTTTTTTGTTGTGCAACCTCCTCTATTTGGATGTATTTTCGTCTTTGTTCAACTGAAATGTTTGGGCAAATTTGTATCCCCACAGCACCTTTTTTATCATCACTGTCCATCACCCCACAAAGATGCCTCCTCACATAGGTATATGAACCACTAAATGGTTTTCCTCCATGACAACCATGAGGGCACAAAGATTTGTAGCTTCCACCACCCTTTCCCTCTTCAAGTTTGGTCACATAGTTCCACAAGGGTGTTAATGTAGCTTTCCCCTCTAGTGTTTCAGTTTCCCCTTCAGGTTCAACTTCATTCCCTTCCTCCTCATCATACATTGGGTCACTCATATTGGGACCAGTATCCTCTTGTGCTTCTTCCCTTCTATTCCTACTCCCCCCTTGCCATCATTAAAAGCAAAAGTGGAATGATACATAGAAACCAAAAGAACACCATCTTGGAATATGGATATAGGTGGTGGACAACCTGCAATTAAATGAGCAAGTAGAAATAATGGGAAAGAGTAGGAGAGGGAGGAGAAAAATACAAAAAACAATGTCAAAAAAATGAGGGAGTTTGGGGTTTGCACTTACCTCTTTAGCTCTTGTAGATGGAAGTCCTCCAAGCTCCTCCTCCCTCACTCCTCTAACCTCTCCTCTCTTCTCCTCTCTTTCTCATCTCTTCTCCTCTCTTCTCCAATCTCTCATAAACTAAAAGTGAGCAAATGAGAGATGAAAAGGTGTTAAATCCCTTCACCCCTCATCCTAACCCAAGGTGGACCCACCCCCAACCAAGGAAAAGAAAAAAAATAAAAAAATAAATATAAAAAAAACGATTTTTTTTGGCTCGCGCGGCAGAAACTACAAACGCCCGAGCAAAGTGGTCATGATCCGTACGGATCGGACCCCGAAGCGTCGTGCTTCGTACGATCGAACCGCAGTACGAAATGCGTTTCGGAAAACTGAAATGCGAATCGGCTGTACGATTCCAAAAATGGCAGGAATCGGATTTATCAGCCCGATCTGCGTTTCGGTTTTTCGAAATGCGTTTTGGAGGGCGATTCCCCTGCACATCCGTACGGATCACAGATCGAACTTTTGATCCAAGGGTGGGGGGGACGTTTCCTGCAACACTGGTTGGGAGACATGTAGAACTGAAAGGATTCAAGGGGGATGGAGAGCTTCCTACCTTCTTCATAATAGATGCAAGAAAGCAGAATTATGGGACTGGAAAACCAAGAAAACTCTTTTGGATTGTAGTTACCTCGGTTGTCCTCTATGGGTGTAAAGTTTGGGGGAGCAACATGTCAAACAACAAATGGATACAGGTAGAAAGAATTCAAAAACACATAATCACTAGCAATCTTAAAGTCAAATCAACTGTCCCATATAAGATCTTGCTAGCAGAGGCCAGTTTGTTTCCTATGGAAGCTTTAGCAATCATTTGTTTGTTAACATATTTAAAAAAGGTAGATGGCATGGATGAGCACTGGTGGCCCAAGTTGATTGTGGCATAAGAGTTAAAGCATAAGAAGAAAACTTGGAGGAAGTAGAATGACAAGTGGATAGGAAAATGGGGAATCAATTGGTGGGATTGTCCTAATTCTAAAGTGGAAATAAAAGTGTCGGTACTTGAAAAATTCAGGATTGCCACGTGGGAAAAACAGGGTGGCCATAAAAAAATGATATATGTCAATAATTTCAACCCTACATGGTCACATAATGAAAAGACCTATCTGAGTGCCGCAATCAAGAGAAAGGCTAAGATTTTAATAACACAACTAAGGACCGAATCCCATCATCTTAGATGCAAAACAAGTAGATGGGTAGTTCCCAAGGAAGAGTGGGAAGAAAGGACTTGTGTCTTTTGTGAGGAGGGAGTGGTTGAAACTGAATGGCCTATAAGGGCATTCGCAGCCTGAAAGAGGAAAGTCTATGTGAGCTATTTGTGGAAGGAAAGCTTCACAAAACGACCAACTTTTTGATCATGATACACACCAAGAGAATTGTTATGGAGATAAACTTGATTGTATGATGTTTTGTTGATTGGATATCTGGGTCCCTTAGACCATTTTGCTTTCATGGATGTCATTAAAAATCCTTCATTTCACTTCTATTGTACAACATTGTAATTGTACAATCTTGTAATTTGTGGTTGTACGACTTAGCACTTATGATTTTTTTCTTGATTTTTATTTTATTTTATTTATTTGTAACTTTTTTTATTCGTAGCGGAATGCTTCTCTTCAACAAAATTTCTAAGCTCAATGGCCAAAGGTCGATTTGTGGTCAAAGACATGAAGAATTCATAGAAACTCTGGAAAATTTTCAATGTGGCTAAAAGTTTGTATGGTCAATGGCTGTAATTAGAAAAGGAGCTCTGATATGAGTGCCTAATTAGATATAAACCTTTGATACCAAATGTTATAATCAAGTATGGATCACCATAAAGTATCCAAAATACTTGGAAAATAAAGCTATCTGTTACAATAAAGAATAATATACTGAATAATGTTTTAAAGAATGATATGTTATGATACAATGGGCCCCATATATATACCTAAATGGAATGTCTTTACATTAATAATCATGTCCTTTCATTAAAGTAATTATTATTTAATTATGAGTCATTTATTTATATTATTTTATATGTTTATGTTCATGATTGATATGCTCTCACCTTTTACTCTAGCATACAAGAAGTGAAGATCATTTAACCAAACGTTATGGGATGCACAATAGCATGTAGGAGTGTCTTGATTTTCAGTTAGGATAAGTTTATCTCCTAGTTGATATGCTAACCATATTGCATTAGCATTCTCTATTTGTTGTTTTGAGGAGGTAAGGCATACCTCTTTCATGGAGGAGTGCGATGTTTGGGGAATAATGGTTAATTTTGAGGCTACAATAGGTTCAAATTTGTAGATGAAAGGTTTGATTGAATTGTAGAGGGAGCTAATTTGTGTTGGTGAAAACACTTTCCTTGTAAACAAGGAGTGTTGGCTTCTAGGGTTACTTTGAAAGTGTTTACACCATGCTTCAGGGTGCTTTATATGAGGTGGGTTGCATGGTTGTTGATTATGCTTGTTTGTTTTGTGACTTGCTATCCCTTGACTTGATGGTTATATGTTTGACTTCCTTAAGGGCTTGGAGGCCTATATGGTTTAGTGGTTTTCTTCATGCGACATGCACATGGAGGTTGGCTGTTGGGGAGGCTGACTTTCCTTTGAGAAGTGTTGTGCATCTTGGAGGAAGGTGTTGAGTCCTAGATGGCATGGGGATACTTGGTTGCTTGCATGGAGGCTTCTTCTTGACTTGATGCTTGGGTTGACGAGTGATAATGTAGGTATGGTGGACCTGGATGTATGCATGGATTAGGAGGGAGCGTGGGAGCATTAGACACATCTTGTCAATTGTTTATCCTTGAAATCTTGTTTGTTGGACATATTCACCTTGAAGCTTGACATGTGTCACTTGGAGTTGTAGCATTCTACATGTGGGCCTTACTTATGTAGAGTTAGGTTGCTTGTAGTGGACTAGGTGCACTTGTTATTATTGGCCTCCCTCACATTCATTTAAATAAAGGGAGGAGAGAGTCTTTTCATCACTTGTACTTCTTCATTCATGTGATCACATATGTATGTTAGAGATGTGAGAGCTAGGGAGAACTTGTCTTCATGTACTCTTATTCATGTGTATTTGCTATATGTCGTGAGTGCTAGGGATCTTGGATAAATTTCAAGGGAAGACTAGGGTTATGGTTTTTCCATAAGGAGAAAAATAAGACTAGGGTTTGGGATAAACCCAAGGGGAGCTAAAGAAGCATATTGTCTTGTAGTTCTTGTGAGAGAAGAAGACTAGGGTTTTGTTGCATTTGGAAACCCTAGTGCTACATGGTGTGCTTGTTACGGAGAAGAGAGTAGAAGACATTCTTGTAAGCTAGTGGGTTGCAACTGTAGGTGCTAAGGACTCACTTGTGTTTATGCTAGCTTTTTGAGCATCTTTGGTGGAGTAACCAGCGTTGTTTTGAATGATTCATAGTTAGGAGTTGGTGTTTAGGGTTTTGTTGTGGTTTCGTAGTTAAGGTTTGGAGAGCTTGACTTGTACTACCATGTGATAAGATGTTGGTATGTACATGTACTTCATCTTTTATACATGTAACATCTGTGAGGCCCAAATTTTGTGTACTTGCAGTTTTGAATTTCAGCTAATGTTATTTCTTGATTGAGTAGATTCTATTGCTGGTTAACATAGAGCTGATCTGTTTAAGTGATTTAACATACCGAAGACAGAGGAGTAGATTTACTATTGCTATAAGACATTTCAGATTTGCTATATGGTGGGAAAAGTATGGCCTAAGGGTTGTACACTTGAATGATATTTATTATTTTAGGGTGTATTCTGAAATTGGATAAGTGAAGTGAAATATTGCTGCTCTAAAGTCACATTTCATATTCATCCCTAAGGCTGAAAGTTCAGAGGAAATATATTTGGGAAACCTTGAGGTTGTGGTGTAACTTGGGAAGCTGCATTATTTGCCCAATTCTCAATTTTTTTACAATGCTATGAACTTTTCAGATTATGGCATGATTATTTGGACTCTGGAGGCCATTTAGAGCCTCAATGTTTATGTATTGTGTCTCATAATTTTATTTTTGTGTAACTGTGGAGGTCATTTAGAGTCTCATTGCTTATGTCTTTTGTCTCATAATTTTTTTTTTTTTTTTGATGTATATCAAAACTTGTGGCTTATGCACCTCGATTAGCTTTTGCTTATTGGCACCCTTAAATCAGCAAGCTTACATATCTGGTGTCTAATGATTTGGAGTGACAATTTTTTTAAATGCTACATTTTTTTTGAGTTACTTAAGTGGACAATAATTACACAATTATTCAAGGTTACAATATGGGAGGTCTTGGTTTACTAAAGCTAAAGTTTCATTGATGTACATGATTATATTTTTTAAACTATAATTTGAATGCTTAATGTATTTTTATATATTACAACATAATTTTCCAAGTCAAAGGCTGAGTCTGAGCTGCCTAATAATTTTGGGTTCACTGAGTTCAACTTGAGTCACAGTCTGATAACTGTGATGTAGTAGCCATCATCCTCATTCATCTTACGGCTTAGTTTTTATCGTCAAATTAAAATCTTATTGCATGTAACAGCTCCTATCTAGCATACGTATTCAAAATATTTTCCCTCTAGTATGTAGATGATCTAGCTACTACATAGCCATTTTGGCTGAAATATCAAAGGCTTGTCATTTTTTTTAACAGATAGAGGAGTTTGAAAACAAGGCCAAGGAGCTTGAGGCAGAAATGCAGACAATTAAAGTTCCACCAATAAACGCAGAGACTAAAGGAATAAAAGGCATAACGGATTTACTTTGTGAGCACAAGGACATGGGGTCCACCCATTTTGCCCACGGACTTTGCCACTCCTGTTATGAAGAGGTATGCATGAGTTTTATCTTCTAATTTAGCTATCATTCGATGGCCAATTGATCTTGCTTAAAATCTGAACTCACTGCTGAAGTTTTGTGATTTTGCCATTCTACTACAGTTTATTAAATGTCTAGTTTTTTTCTTTTACAGTTTGTCAAACTCTCTGGAGGTATTCAGGGAGGATCTGCACCACCTGCATTCCAACGTGCTGAAAAACAGAGGAGAGAGGATGCCTTACATAAAGAACAAGGGAAAATATCTTTTTTTGATGAAGAAGATGAAGATGATCAGTGGCAGAGAATAGACAGTGTATGTTTATTTTTTAGGCTAGCTATATTTTGCTAATATTCTTATTGTGATTGTTGATCTGCAAAGTTATAGCAATCCACAAGTCGTTGTTAATGCTCTTGCTTTCAAAATGTTACTTGGACCTTGAGTGGCTGCATGTTACTGTCTTGAAAGTGAATTTTGAGGAAATTTTGATTTTTCTGCAATATTCTGGGCTTTCGAAAGATCACAAGTAGACACTGCTGTGAATCAGGAATAATCAGGATGTCTATGTCATTAATTGAGTGCTAGTACAGGTCTTTATTCAGATTACTTTGGTAGTGTTAAGAATTGGGGCAGGCAGCATTCAAAGACAGAAGATGATGGTAAGTCTGTTGTTGGTACCAATAAGCTGGTAAGTCTGTTGTTGATACCAATAAGCTGGTAAGTCTGTTGTTGATACCAATAAGCCCTTCAAGTGACAGTTCAATAGTGAGCCCGCCCACAACGAAAGGTCGAAAAGTCTGAAAGACACTAAACTGGATCACTGAAAGTGGAAGGGGCTAACAGAGCTTTGCACAGTGGATTATGCTTTGGGGATTGGAGTATTAGAGCATCGATACAACCCTGCGGGATCTTTAGCTTCACCTTTGCCTCTGAACTCTATGGCAATCCAAAAATTTTCCTGCAATTTAAGACAGTTTGGCCATTCTGATGACACTAGGATTGTTTCTTCATCCTGCTAGAATTCGTTGTGAGGAATGCACAGACCGCATTTGTGTGGCCCACGATCCATCGACCTAACAAGTGTGGTCAGACTTTAGGAGCTGAAGCATCCCCAAATTACTGTGTGGTCTATTGCTGGGAAGGTAGATTTGTGGAGGAACCCTCATTCAAGGACAGTGTTTGCAACAAATGTTGTGAATTTTCTGAATGAGAGGATGTAAAAAGGAACCTTCTTTGGAAACTATAAACCTTGTTCTGATTTGCCAAGCCTTGCAGAGATGTATTTGAATAAGACACTTGAACTGGATAAATTTATTACATTTGAAGTATCAAAGAAGCACAGATCTGAGAGCGAATTTGGCACAGAAGATTGAATTCTCAACTAAATCTTGCTCAGATGAACCAGATGTTATCTACAAGACAGATCGGATTGAAGGTGCTTTGGTGCTTTGATTCTTTGTAATGCAGGCCTCCTTCACCATCTTAAAGTTATTTCATAAGCCAAGATCACTCAACAAACACAATTTATGTGATAATCTGGAGGTAGAATGATCAGCTATGAAATCTTTGACTTAATCATTGTACTTCCAAATGAATGTTGATCTATAATTTTGATGGTGTAGATAGCTTCTTGATGGTGTAGATAGCTTCACTATTCTGTCATGGGTCACTGTCATAAAAATTAAATTCCTCATGATACATAGAAAACTACCATGGAAACCCTAGGACACAGGCTCTGATATTATCAACCTCTCTTTACCATGACTCGGATATTATCATTTTTTCTTAACCATGGTTCTCATGTAACCACCATTCCTTAACCATGGCTCTGATATTTTCATCTTCTCCTCACCATGTCTCTGATACCATGTTAATAATTGGAGCAAGCAAGACAAGACAAGCAAATGGTGGAAAAGGCCTTAAACCTTTCTCTTAGCTTATTGTATTGATCTCATGATATGAATTTATAGTATGTCAATTGGACCATTCTAGATATCGATCTCATTGACAACTCATCAGTGGATAATGACAAGTCCGCATCAAAGATAAGGTTTACAACTCATATCTATGTGGTCTCGGACTTTGCGATTGTCTAGGGACTTATAATCTAACACTTAGATCATGGTACAAGTTGTCAACAAAAACAAAACAAAACAAAACAAAAAAAACATTTTTTTCTATTATTGAAGAAATTCTAAATCAGATTCCTTTAGTAAAGAAGCATAGGTCATTGTCACCTAGGGTCTGAAAAATTTAACATAGGCCACACCTATTCACTCTCATGACCAGTCAATGCCTATAAAGGTATACTGTCATGAGAAGTCATGAGAATGAATAGGTGTGACCTATGACTCTTCACTTAATGTTGATTATTATTCATTATTAGCTATTAATTTTTTATTATACTATTGGTTACATTTATTATGTTTGCAACAGTGGCATGGGAGGGATTTGCTGCATATCCCCCTCAAAGGTTTGCACTAACATCCTCATACAAAACTTCCATGTTCTCTACGACATTCAGTAAAGACGTTAGGTGATCTTCAGTAGAGATAGAGTTATTACCTGTGAACTTTGGAAGGGCTTTGTATTCACCTGTAGATATATCACGTGGTTAATTAAGAATTGCAACCAAAATTTAGTAGAGCATAAACACTAATGGTGAACCTAACCATAGCAGCTGCCATTTTACTAGTCTGAGATAAAGAGGAGACTGAAGAAAAACTAGATGAAGATACAGAGGATGCACTCACCAAAGAACCTACCACTGAAGAACTTTTTGAAATGCTAGTAGTAGATGAAGGTGTAAGGATTACCTTGGAGGCAGTTTCAATACTTGAAGCATATGCTAGACCATGTGGAGTTTCAGTTGGTGATTTTTCTTTATTTCAGAATAGATGGTTGGCTTTGTTAACGTCGAGATTCACACCTTGTGTAGAATCGATTCTCAAAGATTTTTTTACATATTCACTTGCAGTCATATCATGTGCTTAAATAAGAATTGCAACAAAACTCAATAGAGTGTAAGCTCTATGAGTGAACCTAACCATAGCACCTACCATTTTGCTAGTTTGTGATGAAGAGGAAACTGAAACAACAATAGATGAGGACACAAAGGATTAACTCAGCAAAGAAAAACTTACTGAAACACTAGCAGCAGCTAAAGGTGTAATGACTACCTTGGAGGTAGTTGCAATATTTGAAGCACTTGCTAGACCAGGTGGAGTTTCAGGTGGTGTTTTGTTTTTATTCCAGAATAGATGCTTGGGTTTGTTAAGGTCGGGAATCATACCTTGTGTAGGATTGAATCTCAAAGATTTTCTTATGTTATCCAGTGAGATCAAACCACAAGAGTGGAGTCAGCAGGCGAGATTGAAAATAATTTCAAATAAATGAAAACTTATTGATGTCGCTGTATATAACCAAGGATTTGATGAAGTCCTCAACAACAGTGCCAATTTGTTATCACACAAATTGACACTTCAAGAAAATGATCCATGATAAAACTCTAGGCAATCTAACCTTGTCAGTGTTAGATGCCTCTCTATTCAAATTGGCCCTTTTCCAAAGTCAAAGGGGTCTCTCTAGGTGTTGTATGCTGTTATTTAGTAAATGAAATCTTTATAACACACCAGATCAGGTCAGTACATTATGCCCCCTAAGGTGCTTGGATGCACTCAAGAGCAGCATAAAATCTACAAATTTGAATAGCAGATGCTGAGATTAATGTTTATAAATTTTAATCAAAATTTACAGCAGCGATAATATGAATGAGATAATAAAAGAATGTGCCTTATATCAATGCCTAATTCAAAAGAAGTGAAAACAAATAACACACAACCCTGCAACATGATTGTGCATATGAAACAACTACAAAAGAGAGATAATAACACAACATGGTCGAATCTGAAATGATAATAAGGTTGTGAAGTAGCCATAAACATCAATATTTCATGGCCTGTCTCGTCTCTCTGGCATGCAGTTGTGGAAGGTGTTGTCCAATCCTGGATGAAAGAGATAATGTCGATGCTTCTGTAACCTGTGTGTAATCAAATTAACCTCAAGAATACTGATCTCAAAAATTGTTTTATAGAACTCCAAGAAAACTAGAAAGGGCAGTGCACCCTGAGTATAAAAGAGAGAGGAGGGTCAAACTGCTGATCTAACTGTCCACATTCTTCGTCAACTCACCTGCTAATTCCATATATATTTATGCATGCTGGAGTCTCTTCATTTGAGCACTGACCTGCTCTCTCATTTTGAGAGTTTTTCTCCAAATAACTATGGCAAAAGGCTGGAAAAGCCTTCCTGATGGTGCACACTTCCTAAGATATCTGCTGTTTTCCAAGAATAAACTAATTCAGATCTTGTTTTGACAATGGTAATGACTGAACCCTGCCTAGATTAGGCTGTTTGAAGTGCTGCATGCTGATACCTGGGCACTGTTCCTTTAATAGAATTGTTTTTTTAGTAAGGGAACTGCTGATTAGTTTTCACTCCCTTCTTTGGAACTCAATTGCCATCCACATACAACCAGAAATCTGTCAGATGTACATCATGAAGTTGTCTTGTCTCTTCACAACTTGGTGCAAGCCAATAAAACAAGTGAAATCTGCTGTAGAAAAGTGCTTAGCTCACTAAAATTTGGCTGTTCGATGAACACAAATCCTTTAGACTTATATCCATGCTAGATCACTTTTCCTCTGCAAAACTTGCTGCTTACCAACAGTATATGCATAACCAGCTGAAAAAGCGTAATTACAGCACTGCTTCTACACTTTTCAAAGTGATTTCACTAGGAATAATACTAGCAGCAGGTGTTGAATGTGTTATTATTGATGTCAACGCCAGTGATTGAATGCTCTTAATATTTGTCTGGATTGCATTAGTTGGCTGGAAGCTCCGAAGGAAGAATCCCTAGAAGCCCCACACTTGTTTAACTTTTTTGAGGACGAAGACCAGTCGGGTTGCTCCTAAGATCACCACCATTGGATGCTCCTCATCGAGCCGATTTTAGTGGTATATGGCATGCCACGAGAGCCTTCATAGCTTGAGAAATATGCTTCATTGAAGTTGAAGCCCCAACTCATGGGCACAACCCTCGAAGGTTGATGCTGTGGCAGCTCTTCTTTGGCCAAGACAAATGCTCAAGTCATAAGGCTCTTCACCAATGTGGAAATTTCAACTACTAAAATCCTATTGAAACAACTGGAACTATTTCTTCTAACTGTTAATTAAATTAGCAATTTATTGTTATGAGTCATGACAACAACGAAATAATCACACTGCAATCTTCACAAAAATACTGTGGAAAATAAAAGCATTGGAAACTAAGAAATATGTTAGTGCACACACATAAAATTGACACAGTTATTTTTGGACAAATGTCCCCGGAAAAAACGCAATGCAGGAAAACCAGTGCAACAGCCAAGGGTTTATTTATTATGCAGCAGTGAAATTATCTAAGTACAATCTAGATGTAAAAAAATGACAATCCTACAGAGAAAATACTAGCAAAAATTATTTGAGGGAAGTTACCCTCACTCTGAGCAATCCCGATACTTGACTGCTTCTGAAAAGCAAGTCATCCTCCTAGCTCTATGTAGGCCCTGCGTCACCTCTGCGTAGTCCCTCAAGCGCTTTAGCTCGAAACTTCTGCAAATCAAGCTGTCCTGCCTGCTACTGACTAGGAAGCTGTCTCTCCAACACTCTGGAAAAGTCTTCCGGCATCTAGAATTGATAACCAGCTTCACCCTAGCAAAAACGAACTGCCCTCTGAAGCTTCTGCACTGACTCTACATAGCCTTCTGGAGAAATTTCGGCCTCTCTACAATGTACTCTCCGGATCTGGAAAATCTTCCTCTGACCTCACTGTCCCTGCCCCTCCTATTATTGAATACTCCTAGGCCCGAGGTCATCCTTCTTAGGTCTTTCTTGGGGAGCCTTTTAGCTTTTCTTCAAGTATTTGAACCATTAATTGAGCCTATCCTTTGAATGGGCCTTGGAAATCACGTTATACCTTGCCATTGATCCTATCATTCAAGTGATTTCCTCCATACCGAGACTCCTCCAATCAATGAAAGTCCGTAAAGAGCAAGCGACATCGACTAAGGTGATAGTGGGTCCTTGTCCCATTGTTGCCATTTGGTCTAGTAGTTCTCCGTTAGGTACTCCTCCTAGGGCCCTTTGAGCAGTAACAATGCCAACGTCAGGGATTGAACATTCTCAATATTTGTCTGGATTGTATCAATTGGTCAGAAACTCCAAAGGGAGAAGCCTTGGAAAACCCTAGAGGCCCTGCACTTGTTTGAATCTTTTAGGACAAAGATCAATCGGTTGTTCCTAAGATCACCACCATTGGATGCTCCTTGTCAAGCTGATTCCAGTGGTATATGGCATGCCACGAGAGCCTTCATAGTTTGAGAAATATGCTTGATTGATGTTGAAGCCCAAACTTGTGGGCAAAAACCCTAAAAGTTGATGATGTGGCAGCTCTTCTTTGGCCAAGACAAATGCTCAAGTTATCAGGCTCTTCACCAGGAATTTAAATAATGTTTCTTATGGAAAAAAGGTTCATTATGAAAGATTATTTTTAAAATCAAGAGGATGTGAGGGTTTTGGCTCAAAAAAGCATTTGAATTTCAAGATTCAAATAACCCTCAAAGGGGTTTTCCCACCAATATTTTTGAATTTCAAACATTAATCTCCCTCCAAAACATTTATTCGGATGCCCTCATATGTGACCCTCCATAAACTATTTAAAGGGCTATATTCTCATCATCTCAATGTGAATCTAATGCCAATCAAAGGTGTGAAAAGCTCTGAAATTTCCAGCGGCCCTGTGGAGGATAGATAGATCGTACAAAAGGCCAGTGTTAGATGTTTGAAAGTTTTATTTTTTTTGTTTGGTCATTGGTGGGATTCGCTGGGTTTTTTCAAGGTCGTTGCAGGTGGAATTGCACTGTGCTAAGGGGCTAAATTCCGCTAATCTAGAGAGGTATGTACTATGAATTGGGTCAATGGCTATAAAGTTTCTATTCGCCGGATCATGTTTGGGGCGATGGATTGTATAGTGTAAGAGTTGAGCTTGTGGCACTGCAAGGCTATAGTAGCAATGATTGTAATAGGCAGGTCTTGTTAGTGAGACGTTGCAGCAAAGCATAATCAATGAAAAACAAGTTTATAGATACTGCTAAGGAGATGTTGCAGTAAATAGTAACCAATGCAAAATCAGTTTATAGAAATTGATGCCACTGTGCCTCGTTAGGGTTTACAGAAATTCATCCCATTGTTGGGAAAAAGACGATTTGTATCTCTATAATTCTCACCGCAGAACAAAGTTTATAAACCTTGCTTCTGCTGTCAGGGCACAAAACGAGTTTGATTTCGAATATGGAAGAATGTCAAAACAAGATGTAAAGGAGAATTAAGGACTTGAGGGCATGCAGAGATATTTGATGTGGAGATCTTTGATACGATCTTCTGAGCAAAGACGCAGATGGTAGTGCGATTGATGTGGAGATGTTTGATCTGATCCTGTTAGCAAAGTCGTAGATAGTGGGCCTCTCTTCCTGGCTTGTTTATAACTCAGCCTCGGTATGCTTGTAATCTTGGGTCGTTTGTCTTCCTTATGGTATGGAGCCTTATCAACAGTTCATCTAAGGCGAAAGCAGACCTGCCCATATGTGAGACTGTTTCTGAAGATTACATGTCCATTTATGCTATATTTTGAAATCAATAATACAGTTTGGCATAAAGCAACCTGATAGCAGACATTTCTTTTGGACTAATTGTTGAGCATCATTCTTATGATGAGCAATCTGAATGAGCCTTCATACCTGCATGGCATATGTTGAAATGTTGACATTCGTTGTAAAACCTTTATATACATAAATTGCAGAACAGATCATTTATTCTAAGGACTGATACATACTTGTCAAGACAAACTGGTGCCAATACTATTTGTTATGTTTGCCAAAGACTAGTGAGTAGTTCTGGCTGTCTAGAGGGTGCATATTTGACAGAGTATTGAAATGATTAATACTGCCAGAAATTGATATGCTGAGTAAGGTTGAGGTTTGGAGACAGAGTCATATTGTCATTGTTCCTGTAAGCATTGTTGTTTCCTGCGAGTCCATGTTGCTATTAGTACAAACAACGTTCCTTGATTGCCTTCAGTCTATGAAATATATTTGAGATTTTTTGCAGTCATTGTTTAATCTTGGTGTTGTTCTATTCCAAGTTTCTTTGTGAACACAATTATGGAAAGGTAAGTCTTGGAGTTCTTTGTTTGCTAGACATTGAGATAGTGTATTGCTATGAATATGTTTTCAAGGCAGATAAACAGCCTACTGTGACTATACATGCCATGCAAGACTAGGTTTTGATCCTAGGAGCTTTGCAAGACTTGTGTGACTTCCATCCATTTGTGAACTGTGTATACCTGAATGGGAGTCCATTTGTCTCTATGACGTTGTAAAAATTTGATGTATCAGTTATTGCTGAGAGTGATAGTCAGATGTCATGTATTGGAGTATGCAGAGATCTAGTACTGCTAGGGTTTGATTGTTGAAGCCACGTATAGTAGAAAGGATAGTAATATATCCAATTTGTTGCTAGAAGGCTGACAATGGGTTGTATGGCTGAGAATAGAAAGGACTGTCCTGCTGTCCAAGTGTTGTATCTTTCAAGGAATGAATGATTATTTGTACTATGTGCCGAATGTTGTAAAGTTACATGTACAGGCAGTATGTTTGATTGCTGAACCAGAGCTTAGATAGAGAGTTTATTTTGCAGAATGATGGCACCAGAATCAGTTTGTGATCAGCATTGTGGGTACTGATAACAGTGTTGTTGTTGATGTATTGTTGAATGTATTAAGATAGCAAACAGAGGACACATATTGTTGAGATGCTGAATGTTGTAACTTGATGCGTTGGATATATGTCAGCAGTTAAGGTTTTATGTGCCAGGGTTTGAGCAGGTTTGTTTGAGCAGGTTGAGATGATCACCAATTAGGGTTTGAGCAGAGCATATGTGTCAAAGCTTATATTTGATGACAGGCTAATGTGATTTGAGCAGAGCATTTGTGGCAGGGCACTTGACAGAGTTCATTATCAAAGACAAAATTGTAACAGTGTTAGTGGCTGGTTGATGCAAGCAGAAGTTTTGATCGAGATTGTATTGCAGTTTATTTTGTATTACTTTGAGCACAGGTGGATCCAATCTGAAAATTGGGAAACTTAGCCCACCGGCTAATTAGGGTGGCAGGGTGGTGCAAGGTAGGAGAGTGGAGTCTCCTTTAGGATTAAGCTTGAGAACACTTCAGGGCGGAAAGGTGGTACTAGGGCAGGTTGGAGCCTGTATAGGGCGTTGGAGTGTCCTCCCAGTTGCAACTAGTAAATAGGGTGTTGGAGCATCTTGTTGTCGCTCAGATTGTACATGCACAGTGTGACAACGACTCAACTCGGGGGCTGTGACTATGATCCCCGTCTCTCTATTCTAGCTCAACAATAGGCTATGGCAGGTAGTCCCTATGGAATATGATAATGCAAGGCTTGTTGGCAACCAACAAGTCTAGGAGACACGATTGAATGGCCTAGCCACTTGGTTGATTTAGCAAGTTTTAAGGATTAGATTAGATCAATATGTGAGACCAGTGACTTATGGAGTTAGTTAGTTGTTTTAGATCAATTAAATACCAAATGATCAGATGAACAATTGCTGCTTAAGATATGCTTAGCTAATATGAAGTGTAAGTCTTACAATCTAGGTGAAATGCAAAAATCTTGATCTATTTTAGTTAAATGCCTAACTAGATGAATCCCTTAACCCTTATCTATTTTGAGGCTAGTCTCAAAAGTAGGTTGTAGAGGGATGTCAAGGCGAAGCAAACAAAGGCTTGGTTAATGATACCACCCCTTGAAATCTAACGTACTCGATGCCTCTTGTGCTGCAGAGACCATGGCTCTGACGCCTGCAAGGTCATTGTTTTAACCACTAGAGAGGGTCTAATGTTCGCAAGCTAAGAGATGAAGGGTGTTCCCATCTCTCTATCAACCAAGCTTATGCTTGGAGGTAAATTAATTAATGCACAACTAGGACTAGAATGCAATGCAAATTGAATTTAGTGATCTTGACTCTTGAGTTAAGATTGATTATGATCTTAAGTACTTAGTTACGATTTATCTTATGACAAAGAGTACTTAACAATAAATGAAAGACAATCTTAAACACAAGACAAAGTGCACGAAGTGCTCAATTTTACTAGTGCTCAAAATATATATCCAATGTTACCGAGAGATAATTGCTCAAATTTTCAACAAGAAACAAGATTGATGCTCTTTAGCAATTCTCCATGTTACGTTAAATTATCACAATGCCAATTTCATATATGACAATTAGGAATGCCAATGTGGAAGAACAAGATTGCCAATATGCCCAAATCTAATGACCAACTAAACAATACTAACAATGATTTTAGATCTTCGGATCAGATACTTGTGTCAGTGAGCTTATTAAGTGCAAATTTGAAACTTTAGAGATTATGAAAGTCACAAGAAAACAATATGTTAGTATTATCCAAGCAATATAACCACCTTTCCAAACTCTTAAATCACTTTAACAATTTAGTGTAAACAACATAAGCAATGTAAACAATCACTTTCCCAGTGAGCTATGCTTATCAATGCACCAATGCTAGAATCCTTATGTAAATTATGTTCCAAATATCATCAAATGAGCAATAATCAAACTTTTAGGACAACAGTTAACAAGTTATCATAGCAATGAGTTAAAAAATGCAGAAATTGTCCCAAAATTTATCTCTTTCTTCTGGTTAAATGAGAGCGCCTTAGATGAGATTGCAAATAGTGATAAAATGCCTGAGTGCAAGAAAATGAAAGATATGAATGCTTATGCCACTGCTATACATCAGAGTTTATGATGCGCTTCAGATCAATATGACAGTCATCCAAAGAATTATACAATTTGGCAAACAATGACCTCAGATGACCACCTGCAACCACCAATGTTAGCTCAAATCCACTTGAAAATCACTGCAACTACAATGTATTAGTGGAAAAAAATCAAATGATAACCAAATAAGAGATGGAATGAGGCAAAGAAGGCAAGAATGAAGGGCTAGAGGAGGGAAGCAAGGCCAAATAGGCCTACGACTATGGCAGCGAAGGCCATAGAGCCTACGCTAGGGCTAAAGGAGGCCCTTAGGGCCTGCAACAAGGTGAGAGGAGGCCTTAAGGCTTGCTGCAAGGGAAAAGAAGGCAACCGAGAGGCGAGGAGGGAGGTCGAGAGGTCTACAACCAAGGAAGAGGAGGTCGAGGAGGGATAAGGGCCAGTGAAGGTGAGATAAGGCCTGCGACCTACTACAGCAGCCCTTAAGGGCAGACGACAAGGGGAAAAATGGGCAATAAGGGTTAGGGGGCCTATCTAGGCCAGCGGCTCACCAAGAGATGAAGAGGAGGTTACAGCTAGGGTTAGGAGGGCAAATGCTTGGCCTAAAAGGCCTCAAAAAATATCGGACCCCTGCAAAAAATTCAAACTATATTTCAGATCTCCAAAATTGCCAAAAATTGCCCAAAGAATGCCACAAAGGGCTGGCAGCTTCCTTGAGCTTGGAGAAGAAGTAGAAGGTGGATCTTACCTTCCTAGGTCTAGATCCACCTCGAAAAACGCCAAAGATTTTTTTTTTTCAAGGCTAGAAATCCTTCCAAAATTTTATATTTACCTTGAGGAATCACATGCACAAATGAAAACAATTTTTTCCAAAACCCCAATATATACAAAATTCAATAAAAGAAAAAAAAACAAACCCAAACCCCAATTGTTGCAAAACAAGGGTTAGATTTTTTTTTACAAAATTATATATACAAAATATTTATGAACATACAATGCTTGTGAAATAGATTTTTTGAGAAAATTAATTTTGAATAATGGATCAATGTATTTTTCGAAAGATTAATACTAGCCACACCCTTTAGTGAAGTAAGGATACCAAGTAAATTTCCCGGAGCCCAAACAAGGCCGGCCCTTGCCCACAATTTATGAAGTTGGAGTCCAAGGGCTAGCGTACCTGCAGATCTCTATAATCTTTCTCAAGAAAAATCATTAGGTCATATAATGAATCAGATAAGCTAAGATAAACCCAAAATGTACCAATAGAATGCTCCTATCTGTAATATTCCTAACCCGAAATATTCCTCAAACCCCAGCAAAAACTCCAACCAAATATGTGCAAATGATATAATAACCCAGAAGTGATAAAATAACAGTGGAACAACATATAATAATGTAAACCGGAAATATAAGCAGATACATAAGAAATGCAACGAGAAATGCTAAGCCATTTTATTATACTAAGCAATAAAATGAGTACAAGAGGTGATTAGACAGATGGCACCTCGACTTACACAAGGCAAGTGAAGAAATACTCTCAGAATGACAAGAATGGCCTCTCTGCGTGGATGATGTTGTTGCTGCTAGAAAACAAATGATGATTTGGGGCTGCTCCACTCCTCGGAAAAAGTTGAAACTCTGGATTCGGCCTCTACTCAAGAAACCCAAAAAGCTTTCCTGGAATGGCCGACCCCCAAAAAACACCCTCTTGGGGTTCTGTGCAGTTCCTCAATGCCCTGCGCTGCCACTGAAGGAAACCCCTCTAACTCTGCCTGAAACACTGCCTGAAACCCTACCAAAAATCTTCCAATGAGATAAGAGTTGGACCCCTGCTCAATCTCCCAGCATAAATCCACCTGCAAACCCCCAATCCAGCACTATAACCAAAAAGAGCTGCATCCCTCTCCCAGTGCTGCGCAGTCCTCCAAAACGCTGCTGAAACTACTACTGGAACGCTGATAAACTATTGCTGAAATGCCAAAGGAAATACCTTGCCCAAGTAGGCACTCAAAGTCCCTCGTGGCTAAGGGCAAGATCTCCGAACGGAGACACTCAATGCACTAAACAGTGTTGCAGACTAGCTAAACAGCCAGCGTGCTCAGAAGTCGAAACGACTAGCTCAAAATGCACATAACTGAATGATCCAAAATGAGGGGTTCCTCTCTATCTTATAGCCTCTACCTCTCACAATCCCTAGGCTCACCTTCTCTTGCGTGATCCCCTTCTTGCCATGTGTTCCTTCCCTCCTGCGCAATCCCTCCATGTGTCTGCGTGGGCCCCATTTCTGCGTCCCCCTTTGGCCCCCTTGGTTCCCCTTTAAGTCACAACGTTGTGCTACTAGGAAGTGACTTTTTATTCTAAAAGTGAGTTATGCCCCCCGTCCTCACTTTTTTTATTTACAAGTAACTATAGAAGGCAAAAATCAGTCAAAATCGAATATTCCAATTAGCCATGACTAATTAGGAATATTACACTATCATTGACAAATGAAATAGCAATTTATATAGTAGTGAAGCGCACTATAAGATTAGCACATAACTAGCACATACCACAGATCAATGAGACAAGGATATCATGAACTGAACCCCAAAGTCTTTTATTATGATATCAAATGTTCCCAACAGAGTAATGGCTCAATACCAACATTACAAATTTACATAGCCTAGAACCAAAATCACCATTACTTGAGAAGCAAATGACTTATAATTTATAGAAAAAATCTCCAAGTTAATTTGCTTGATCCATGTCAAAATAATCTCGACCGTTGATAATTGCTTGATGATCTTTCAATCTCATCGAAAATATTTATTTTGAGGAAATTCGAATTTCTCATAAAAACCCATTTTGTATTAATCCAAAAATTAATTTTTTGGATTAATTTCCTCAAAATTTTGACTTTGACTTAACCACCAAGGTCCAAGGGCTTAATTTTTCTTAAAAAATCCATTTTTCCTTGGTGTAGGACATCCAAAATTAACTCTTTTTTGACCCACGAATTTTTTGGTTATTTTTCACTTTGAGAAAATTAATCTCTAAAATTATTTTTTTACTCCAAATTAATTAATTTTTTAGTTTATGATTTAATTTTATTTTAGCTTGAAAAAATAATTAATTGACACGAGGAGATTAATTATTTTTTCCACCCTCAAATATTTTAGCCATGGTGTCTAAGTATGAGGGACCATGCACCAAAATATTTTTTACATGAGATTTTACAAATTCAACCCTCAGAGGAGGAATACACCTTTACATATAGACCCTCAAAACAGTTACCCAATTCTGCGACTCAATATGATCTAGTATACCAAGTGATTTGTAATAAAAGAATTTAGCCAAATGGCTTAAATTATTCCCAAACCACTTTTACAAAAATTCGATATAACACTAGAACTCACCTAAGACCTTGTCAATGAATTCCACCCTACCTTTGGGGTTTAAGCTAGAGGAAAAACTCTATCAATTATCTGTGTTTAGAAACACACATAATGCGGTGAGGTTAAATATCCTCCTAGGATGAAATTCGTCGCCAAAATAAGAGGTGTTGACCAGTACGTGTCAACGACCCATAGCAGTACACCCCCTTTTTTCGCAAAAGGGATAGCGACTGATCGATGTGTTCGTGCCGTCCATCTATCATCATCAGCTTGACTTCCAAGATGTTATGTAAACCCATTCTGCATATGTATAATGTAAATAATCTCAGCAGACCCATGTCATGTATGTAACGACTTGGGTAAACCTTTCTTGTGATGATCTCCATTCTAGGAGGTTTTTTGTCTCACCGATTCATTTTCGAATAATCGACAAAGTTTTTCCCTCCAATCTTACCCCAAAGATGGAATGGATTTTGTCGCTAGGATCTTAGGGGAGTCCTAGTATTCTAGATCGAGTCTATGTAAAAGTAATTTGAAAATAATTCTAACTATTTGGTTAGATTATTTTATTACAAATTACTTGGTCTGCTAGGCTATTCTTGTGTCGCAGAAATGGGTAATCTGTGAGGGTGTATTAAAAATGGGTTTTCCCCGTTATGATGTAAAAAATATGAAAATTCATGATGTAAAGTGTCTTGAGGGTTAGAAAAATAATTTATCCCCTCATAGGTAATTAATTAAATTTTCTGGCCCAAAATTAATCCTAAGCCAGAAATTTAATTAATTCTAGGTCCTAGGTAAATTTAAATTTTCCAAAGGCAAAATTCGTCGGTCCTAAAAAATTAAATTTTAAGAGGTCCAGGGACTAATGTAAATTAGTTGTTTTGATAAATTTTAAACTTTTGATCCCTGGGGTTAAGTCAAAGTCAATTTTTTTAGGAAATTAACTCAAAAAATAAATTTTTGAGTTAATTAAAATGCATTTAAATGAAAATTTTTTCCTCAAAAATTAAATATTTCGACAGATGAGATTAAAAAAAAAATTGATCTTCATCAACGGTCAAGATTACTTTGACGAGGATCACTCGAACTAGCCGTTGGAGGATTTATCTTTAAATAGGAGGTCATTTGCGAGTCGATCGATCCGATCTTTGAGTTGTGTGCTTAGCAAAAAGGTCTGGTGTAATATTTTCCCTGGATAATAAAGAAAGACCTTGGGGTTAAATTTTGGCGGTGTTACTCTTCATGGGAATACTATAAGATGTTTTATTTCATGCATAATTTTTTCTAAAGCCATTGATGATAGCTTTTGAAACGTGATTTTAGTAAAGGTATCTTGCTCAGTCGCCGAGGTTTGAATAATAATTTAAATTTTGAACGTAATAGCAGGTATCTCTATTTGTCTAAGTTTTATTATGATTTTCTCACTCTATTTTTAATGGCTGGATCGAGTTTTGCGGGGAAATCTTGATTTAGATCATCAGGTGTTAAGGGAATTTTTTTAGTTGAACCAACCAACTCCCGATTTGTGTTTCCTGGAGAGCCCAACTAAATTAGCTTTGGGCTTATCATAAGATTTTTATTTTGTGATGCATAAGGGTTTCGAGTTGGCACCTCCTTTTAAAATTTTTAAAATCTTTTAATTTTTGTGCAGCATAATAATAGATCTGGCTACCTAGAGCCTTCAGCATGTAATTATTGTAATTATCTAACTGAGCTTTTGGGGCTTTTAATTTCATCATTGTATATATCATTTGGGTGTTTTCTTTTCGATGTGTAGCTGCAGATCTGAGGAGAAAATTTGTGTAGAGTCTAGATCTAGGCCCTGGAGGGTAAGATCTGGATCTCTGGGGTTTGTCAACATATTTCGCCAAGGGTTTTTCTTTGGCACATTTAAAATTTTCAAAAAAATTGTAAAATTTTTTGAGGGGTTTGGAAACCCTCTTTCCTCCTTTGCTACCAAAATCACAGCCTTTCTGTCTACTGCGTTTTTTCCAGCTCCCTTTTTCTCTTCATCCTTCATTTGCTCCTCAGCTCTTGTCGCTGTGGAGTTTCCTCTCCGCCGCGTGGTCCTCATCCCTGTCCATCCGTGGCTCCAAATGCTGCCGTCACCATTTGCTGCCATCTGTGTGTTGCTTTATCTCCATCGAAACCTGCACAGACTTCGCGTGCTCCACCCAAATCTCCATATGCCGCCAACTTGCAAGCTAAAGCCCTCATCCCTCACTACCTCTCCCTCGCTCTCCCCCGCGTCCAATCTCTCCTTGCTTGCGTCCATCTCCTTGGGCCCATTGCTCCTTCTCTTCCCTCCAACCTCCCTTGTCACTGCTCAGCTCTCGCCATCTCTCCTCGCCGTCTCCTCTCTCTCGACCTACACAACACCCAAACAATTCAATTTTTCTTTTGTTTCATTTGTATGTATGCGTTAGGGCTAGTTTCAAACTTTGATTTCTCTTGTTTGTTCTATTTTTTATGTTAGGTTAGGTTTTTTTGGTTTCACAATTAAATCAATTTTATTTTTTTTTTTACTTTTCGATTTGTTTTATTTTGATTTTAATTTGTTTTTTGTTTTTGATTTGTTTTACATTTTTTTTAATTTTAACTTATGATTTTGATTTGTTTTTTTATAAGATTAAAAAAAAAAAAAAAAAAAAAAAAAAAAAAAAAAAAATGGTGACTTTGAAATTGCGAAGGAAATAAATCGAAAGAAGATCTAAGCTTTCACATTTAAAAAATTAAAAATTTATGTGGCCTACGAGTCATTAAAAATTTAAATTTAATTAAGGTCTTTTGATTTTTATCTTTGGTCACATTAAAAAATTTAATTAAACATTTGCCACATTAAATTTTCACATTAAAAAATCTACCTAAGGGATAATTAAATTCTAATCTAAAGTTCCTTGGTGTTTTTTTGTGTTAAGTGCAAAATTTTAAAGGAAAATATTTGTGGTATTAATTTCTCAATAGTCAAGCGCGATTAATGTTTTAGAATCGTATCTAAAGATTGACTACAGGAGAAAGGTAAATTCTAGATCTGGGTTATTGAAGTAATTCTAGAATCATATATTTCTTCATAGCTAAACTTCATAGCTCTTCATGGTATTTAATTGCTAAAATATCTTGCATGATAAAGTTTTGAGCATTTGCATTTAATCGTTCATGATCATCACTTTCATCACATTTATAAATTTCTCTGAATAACTTGTTTTCATTTGGTTTATGGTTAAGTGAATATTAAGGCACTGGTCTGAAAATCATTTTTATCTTGTGGTTGTCTTATTTGTCTTAATTGTTGAATCTATCAATCTCGATTAACCTAGACTTGTTTTATATTCATCAAGTTGTTCATTCTTAAGTCTCCTAGACCTTGTGTTCCACAAGTTTCCTTCATTCACTTACCCCTAGGGACTACCCCCCTTGACTTGTCTAGGAGAGAGTCTAAACGGAGTAAGGATCAGAGTGATAACCCTTTCTCTGAGCGTTGTCGCGGTGCCTAGACACTTTGTGCGACAACATTTTTTGGCGTCGTTGCCGGGACAGAGTTTTTTTGTCCTTGGTCCTCTCAATCTCTTCTCATCATTTGATCCTTTCATCTTCACCCATTCATTTTCATCTCATTTTCATCATATCATCTTCTATGTCTAAGTTAGATTTTTGTCCGGGTGGCGACTCGACTTCCTTCATCTTCTATAGGGGTGTGTACTAGGAGGAACCCGAGCAGCTTGGCTAATCCTGCTCCAGATCCTGAAAGGGCTCTCAGAGCTAGATTACACAAGCTCTCTTCTTGTACACTCCTTGACAATCTCGGCCAAGAAGCTCTCTGTGACATCCATTCACTCTTCTTGAATCCTCCCGTTCCAGACATCATGGATATCTATGAGCCTCTTAACTTTGCTAACATCTAGGGTTATCCCGCTTTCCAAGGAAATAATGCAATCGCTGTTAAAAATCATTTATATTCTTTTCAAACTTGGTGGGCTAAATTCGCTAATGCTCATAATTATGAGGATGTGCAAATGAAATGCTTTGTCTTGACCCTTGAGCAGGATGTTATGGATTGGTTTAGGGATAGGCCTGATCATAGCTTTGATTCATTTGATTCCCTCCTTGATGCTTTTAGAGAGAAGTTTGGTGATAAGAAAGAAGATCGATTTTTAGCAAAATCCATTAGCGTCATTAAAAAGAAAGAAAACGAGACGTGTGAAGAATTTAATAAAAGGTTTAATGGTATCCTTAAAGAGATATCTACTGATTACAAACCAACTGAGAAAATGCTTCTAGAATATTATCTTGATGCTTTTGATCCTAACACTTCCTATGAGCTAAGAACATCCAAGCCTGTTGACTACAAGGCTTGTCAACTTACAACTTTAGAGTTGGAAAAAGATAAGAAGGCTTCTTGCAAATCTGAAATTCTTGGGTTTGATAGATTTGTTGTTAAATTAAAAGAACCTAAAGGAAAAGAAAGGGAATCTAAAGAAGAACCTATGTAAAAATTGCTTAAGAAGTTGGAAAATATGGAGTTAAATCAAGCTAGGATGATTATTGATCATGCTAAGGAAATAACTACATTACAGTCTAGGTTGATTCAAACGGAAAGAGCTCAATTACAAAATCATCAACCTCGGGGTCAAAATAATAATAATAATCGAAATAATTGGTTGAAGAAAGGTCAGTCTAGTGAGGAGATGCCTCCTCACCCTCTTTGAACGAATAATCTTGTGGAGGAGACCCCGCCTTATTGTAGAGCATGTGATGAGCTTCATGAAGAAGCCACTTGTCCTGTTATCAAGAGAATCATGTTTCATGAGATGCTTGGGACGAATAATAAGATAAATGTGATTGGTATAGAATATCATCTATCGCAAGAGAATTGGGAAGAGGTCGAGGGAAATAGTCAACCCGTCAGACCTTTCACATCTTCATAAATTTTGGTCAAGAAATTGATGTCTTGGTTAAACTTTTTAGTGAGGAGCCTCCTCCTAAGCGAGTGTGAAAATTTCTGAAACCCCTACTACAATTATTGGTTTAACATATCCTACCTGTTCTTTGCATTAACGAGTTATTTAATTACATAAACATCGATATAAACACTATTGCATCCTACACATACATAAAGATCATGAACCGAAATAAGCTAAGACAATCACATAAGGGACACTGTTATTTTTGAACAATCGTCCCCGGAAAAAACCCAATTCGGGAAAACCGGTGCAGCATATAGAGGGTTTGTATTATTAAGTAGATTCTTGAATACAACTAGGGTGCCAAATGTGACTCACCCAACAAAGAAAAATCCTGGCAGAAGTACCTCTATCCAGAGACGGATATTCCGGCAAATTCAGCAACTGGAAGATCAAACCACACAGGTGACCTGGTTGTTCCCAATTTTGGGCAGCGATGGTTGCTCCAAGCTCTACGCTGGAACTGCGTTACCTCCTCTAGGAGCTACGTCACCCCCACAGTAAGCCTCCCTTGCTCAGAAAGTCGATTTGTTGAACTGCGCCCTCTTGGCCCCACAAAATCTCCCTAGCACTGCCTCTAAGGGCCCTCGTCACCTGCGTCAGCCCCTTACGGCCTCTGTGTCACCCTCCTTGGGACCGCGCTCTCTCTCGCAGTGTTGCTTAGCCTCTCTATTATGTATTTTTCGACCTTGGACAGAAATTCCCTTGCCGAACTGCTCCTCACTGCAACTCAAATCACTAGCTCGATTTTCCCAGTGAACCTCTCCCTAGAAAAATCGAACTCTTTGACCTCTTCAGTGTGCCTCTTACTGACCCTCAATCCTCTTATACTTTTCTTGTTGATGAATTAACAACCGTGATCTAATCTCTAATCAACGGCTAAGATTAGAACTGGCTTGATCCTCATCACTTAGAACCTTCTCACACATATTTTTTTTAATACACATTAATATTTTTATTTTCTTAAGTTTAGACTTAGGAACCCATTAAAAATATTAATTATTTTAATAACACATCATCTGGGTGGAATTTCTCCAAGCGATTTTTGGGTTCTAGAGATCTCATGTGTTGTAGCCCCTCCACAAAATTTTGGAGCTAGAGCACATCCGATGCTACCCAGGATCAACAACGTGTTCTTGAAATTGATAAGGACAAGGGGCTAACCTATTAGAGAAGAAGTCAAAATGATAATCAAGTTAATTCTCAAAGTCTTAGCCTCGGATCAGTTTCTATTGTGAATATTGATTTAGGAGGTTGGTTTAATAACTCTAAAGTTATGGTTCCTATCACCGAAATAGTGAAGATCCCCTCCCAGAAGGCCAAGTTACTAAGTGCTATTGGCATCCATGTGAATGCAACTCGAGGAAATTCATGAGGCTTTCTACCAGGACGCTCCCGTGTATTTTTAGAGTATGGAATCTGATAAAAAAGGGCATTCTTCTTTTTTCATTACTTTGCTTGTTAATAATTATCGATTATATAACTGCATGCTTGACTCTCGTGCTTCTGCTTGTGTGATGACTAAGAGAGTCATGGAACAACTTAATTTAAGGATATCTAGGCCTTACTACAACATATTTGCCATGGATTCGAAGAAAATTGAAGTTCATGGGTTAATTATGGACTTACAAGTGCATCTATCTGTGTACCCCGATATCATGATTGTCATGGACACAGTTGTGGTTGATGTGCTTGATGCTTGGGGTATGTTGTTCTCTAGAAAATGGGCCTCTGATTTAGGAGGAAGCATTCAACTGAACTGGTCATATACTATGATTCCTTCCCCTAATGGTCAAGGATTTCTTAAATTAAGCAGAGAGCCCGAAAGGAGGTTCCATGTCAAAGATCCTAAAAGTCCCCATAATGAGATAATATGTGAACAACCATACTCATGCTATTTTATCTAATTCAATCCTTCCCATAGATGTCAAGGTTGATAAAAAAGAGGGTGACTTAAAAAATAAAGTTTGGCATTTGTACTTTGATGGTGCAACATCTAGGCATGGTAAAGGTGCGGGAATTGTTTTGGAATCTCCCCTTGGTCATATTTTCAAATTTGCCTATCGATTAAAATTTGAAGCAACCAACAATGTGGCTGAATATGAAGCCTTGTTGTTGGGTATTGAAACGACAAAAACTTTGAAAGTCAAATGGTCGAGTATCAAGGGTGATTCAGATTTAGTTATCATGCAAATCAAAAATAAATTTACATGTAAAAATCAAAGATTAGAAATTATAGAAATGTCGTGTGGGATACCATGGAGTATTTTGGTGCCATCAATTTTGAAGCTATCCCAAGAGAGCAAAATTGCTTAGTTGATGAGTTAGATGTCGTTGCTTCTACGATGCAGTTGTCTGATAAATTAAGTGAAGATAAAACTAAGACGAATATCATTTTTAAACCTTCTATCCCAGATAAATCTGAACATTGGTAGGCCTTTGATAATGAAACAAATGTTATTCACTTTCTAAATAATTTGGATAAGTTTCAGCGTTTTCAGGTAAATTCTATGGAAGACGGATCCAAACAACTTAATTTTCAGAGAGGGAAGAGTCCTACCATATGCATGATTCAACATGGCACATCTAAAAAGCAGCCTACAAATTTGCTTGAAAGTAGGCAAATGCTCAGCGTGCACTACATTCAACGCATCTGATGCCATGGGGCATCCTTTGTATTGTATTCCTAACCATACACACTTTTATTTCTGTATTTTATTTTGTAGTTAGATTTATGCTTTTCATGTTATTAGAGTAGTTAATAAATGAAGAGCTTATATCTTTCTTGTACTTAATATTATATGATTTTTGGATGGACACTACTTATGTTATCTTGTGTGTTGCGGGATGCAAATTTTGGATTCTCACATTCCTCCGGTGCAGCAACGTGTCCCCAAGTAGAGCCAGATGTTGACCACTACGTGTCAACGACCCATAGCAGTACACCTGCGTTTTTCTTAAAAGGGATAGCGCCTGATCAATGTGTCTATGCCGTCCAGCCATCATCATCAATCTGACTTCCAAGATATTATGTAAACCCATTCTGCATGTATATAATGTAAATAATCTCAGCAGACCCGTGTCATGTATGCAACGACTTGGGTAAACCTATCTTTCTAGTGACGATCTCTATTCTAAGAGGTTTTTCGTCTCACCGATTCATTTTCGAATAATCGACAGAGTTTTTCCCTCCAGTCTTACCCCAAAGCTAGAATGGATTCTGTTGCTAGGATCTTAGGCAAGTCCTAGTGTTCTAGATCGAATCTATGTAAAAGTAATTTGGGAATAATCCCAACTATTTGGTTAGATTATTTTATTACAAATTACTTAGTTTGCTGGATTATACTTGTGTCGCAGAAATGGGTAATCTGTGAGGATCTATTACAAATGGGTTTTCCCCTTTATGATGTAAAAAATATGAAAATCATGATGTAAAGTGTCTTGAGGATTGGAAAAATAATTTATTCCCTCATAGGTTAATTAATTAAATTTTTTGACCCAAAATTAATCCTAAGCCAGAAATTTAATTAATTATAGATCCTACGTAAATTTAATTTCTCCAAAGGCAAAATTCGTCGATCCTAAAAATTTAAATTTTAAGAGGTCCAGAGACTAAGGTAAATTAATTATTTTGATAATTTTAGAACTTTGATCCCTGGGGTTAAGTGAAAGTCAAATTTTTAGGGAAATTAACTCAAAAAAATAATTTTTGAGTTAATTAAAATGCATTTAAATGAAAATTTCGAATTTCCTCAGAAATTAAATATTTCGATAGATGAGATTAAAAGAAATTTTGATCTTTATCAACAGTCGAGATTACTTTGACGAGGATCACTTGAACTAATCGTTGGAGGATTTATCTTTAAATAGGAGGTCATTTGTGAGTCAATCGATCCGATCTTTGAGTTGTGTGCTTAGCAAGAAGTTTTGGTGTAATTTTTTTCTGGATAATAAACAAAGACTTTGGGGTTAAATTCTACTGGTGGTACTCTTCATGGGAATATTGTAAGATGTTTTATTTCATGCATAATTTTTTCTAAAGCCATTTATGATAGCTTTTGAAAAGTGATTTGAGTATAGGGATCTTGGCCAGTTGCTGGGATTTGAATAATAATTTAAATTTTGAACATAATAGCAGGCATCTCTATTTGTGTAAGTTTTATTATTATTTTCTTGCTCTATTTTCAATGTTTGGATCGAATTTTGCATGGAAATCTTGACTTATATTCATCAGGCGTTAGGGAAAGTTTTCAGTTAGACTAGCCAACTCCCGATCTGTGTTTCTTGAAGTGCCCAGCTAAATTAACTCCGGGCTTATCATAAGAATTTTGTTTTGTGATGCATGAGGGTTTCGAGTTAGCACCTCCTTTTAAAATTTAAAAAATCTTTTAATTTCTATGCGGCATAATGATAGATCTGGCTACCTAGAGCTTTCAGTTTGTAAATATTGTGATTATCTAATTGGGTTTTGGGGGTTTTTAATTTCATTGTTGTATATATCACTGTTGATAATATCGGCGATATTCGAAAATATCGCGATATTTTCGGCAAAACGATATATCGCCGAGAAAATATCGCGATATTTTCTGTTTTGAAAATATCGCGATGTTTTCAAAATATCGGCAAATATCGGCAAAATATCGCGATATTTTGAAAATATTGGCAAAATATCGGCTATATTTAAAACTTTGAAAAAAAATATTTTTTATGCTTGCCGATATTTGCCGATATTTTCGCCGATATTGCCGATAAGATATTTTCTGGACCCTCGCCGATATTTTCCCGATACCGATATTATCAACACTGGTATATATCATTTGGGTGTTTTCTTTTCGTTGTGTAGTTGCAGATCTGAGGAGAAAATTTGTGTAGAGTCCAGATCTAGGCCCTGGAGGGTAAGATCTAGATCTCTGGGGTTTGTCAGCATATTTCTCCAAGGGTTTTTCTTTGGCACATTTAAAAATTGCAAAAAAATTGTAAAAAATTGTAAGGGAGGGGTTTGGAAACCCTCTTTCCTCCTTTGCTGCCAAAAATCACAACCCTTCTGTCTATCGCGTTTTTTCCAATTCCCTTTTTCTCTTTGACCTTCATCTACTCCTCATCTCCTGTCACCATTGAGTTTCCTCTCCGCCGCGTGGTCCTCATCGCTGCCCATCCGTGGCTCCAAACGTTGCCGTCACCCTTTGCTACCATCTTCGTGCAGCGTTATCTCCATTGAAACCTGCACAGTCTTCACGTGCTCCTCCCAAATCTCCATAGTTGCCAACCTGCAAGCTAAAGTCCTCATCCCTCGCTGCCTCTCCCTTGTTCTCCCCCACGTCCAGTCTCTCCTTGCCTGCATCCATCTCCTTCGGATCGTTGCTCCTCTTCTCTCCAACCTCCCTCATCGTTGCTCAGCTCTCACCATCTCTCCTCGCCGCCACCTCTCTCTCGACCTTCACAACACCCAAAAAAATCAATTTTTCTTTTGTTTCATTTGCATGTTTGCGTTAGGGCTAGTTTCAAACTTTGATTTCTCTTGTTTGTTCTTTTTTTTATGTTAGGTTAGGTTTTTTGGTTTCACGATTAAATCAATTTTTGTTTTTTACTTTTCAATTTGTTTTATTTTGATTTGATTTGATTTTTTGTTTTACATTTTGTTGTTTTAACTTATGATTTTGATTTCCTTTTTTTATTTTTATTTTTATTTTGATACATCTAAAAAAATAAAAAAATAAAATAAAATAAAATAAAATAAAATTGGTGACTTATAAATTGCTCTAGATAACTTGTTTTCATTTGGTTTATGGTTAACTGAATATTAAAGCACTGGTCTGAAAATCATTTCTATCTTGTGGTTATCTTCTTTGTCTTAATTGTTAGATTTATCCATCTCGGTTAACCTGGACTTGTTTTATATTCGTAAAGTTTTTCATTCTTAAGTCTCCTAGAGCCTGTTTTTGTAATGACCAAGGGTCGTATACGAAGCGGAAATATTAAAATACTTCGTAGACAAAGACATCCATCGTAGGATAGAATTGTAAATTGTATAGTATTAAGGAATTGATATAGGATGATACAAATGAAAATGAGGGTCTTGTATATATAGCCAGGTAAGTACCCTTTCACAAATAGTTATGTCCTTTAGGGACATACCTTTTCATTAATTGCTAACTAATTAATCATTAATCTTTTTTGTTGTTTTTTAGATTATTTGTGTTTATTTTTATATAAATTTAGTTTGTTACATTGCCTTCCCCTTCAAAAAGCTATGTCCTCAAAGCTTACTAATGAATGATCGATTCTCTTCTGTTGATCGAAATAGCTTCTTATTTCTGAGCTTTCATCTTTGTAGATACAAGACGATATGATGTTCTAAGGGATAGACAAAATTGTTGTACTGAAAACGGATCATACCATCCTAGATTAATCTTCTGGGAAATCTTCTGATGCTTGGAGATGTTTGGTAAATAGCTATTGTATGACCAGATTGAGCTCAATTCAATATTCTTCAGACATAAGTTTGTTTATGTTCTGCGTGATATAGATTTTTAAATTGATTAAGGTGTCTACTCTTGTGATTCGGGTGTAGATAAGGATTTTTTCTTGTTTGAACTTCCTTAAACGTTTTTATGGCAGTTTCTTGATCTCCTTCAGGCATTATTGTTGTTGACTTGACCACTGAATCCTCATTTGGGGTGTCCACTGTTTGAACTGCAACCTTTGAGTACATCTTTACTTCAGTAGGATTTGGATTTGCCTGAACTGTGAGATTAGTGGAATTGATATTTGTTTCTTTAGCTTGGACTGCTACATCAGGAGATTTTGATGCTTCCTTTGCGACAAGTTCTTTGAACCTATTCGTCAATGATTTATTTTCGTCCTTAAGTTTTTTAATATGTTTGAGAAGATTTTGATTATGATTTTTGAGATGTAAGCATTCCTCATTCTCTGACTCAACTTTATTTTGGCCTTCATGCTTCTCATCTTTTAAACACTTGATTTGATTTGTTCTACTAATGTTTGGTTAAGGTTCTTTAAACATAACTTTTCTTCTTGTTCTAATAAACACTCCTTGAGTTCCTTCTTTGGTGCTTTAGCTTTCTTGACTTGTTCGAGTAGCTTTTCTTAGTGATTTCTAAGGCACGATTTTTTTTTGTCTTTGTTGCAGATGACTTCTTCAAGCTCTTTTTGCTTCTTTGATATAGTTTTTTTGTTATCTTGAAACATTGAGTCTGAGATATCCTTAAGGTCTTGTAATGAAGATTTTGTTGATTTTGATTTACTTGTTATGTCTCAAAACATGCCCATCTTCCCTTTATAAGGAAATGTCAAAACTTGTTTCTCCATGTTTAACATGAATGTACCCAAATCCTTAAACCAAGGTTGACCGAGTATGATGTCAGTGTTTTTATCCGTCCTTACAACATGAAATTGAGATATGTACTCATAATTACCTATTGTCACTTAGAGATCACTAATTTTATACTCTTTTTGGTCAAAAATATTTTTCTTTACACCAATGCTTAGCCATGGAGTTAATAGTTGATTTTCCAAGTTGATGTTGATATAATTTTTATCATTGCTTGGGCTGATGGCGACATTAACTTCTCTTCCTTGGATACTTCCTTTTAATGTAATTACAACGTGATCTGTGATTGAAAGACCATTATAGGAAAACCTTTCTTCCTTCATCATTCTAGAATTGCTCCTTCATTTTTTTTTCAATGATTGGTCCCATTTGTTTTGTCAAGATGACTTAAAGTATTAATTGCACTACCCCTTTTGTTTAATTAATATAATTATATAATTGACTACATAACAAGGGTATATATATATATATATAAAGTTATACCATTATTTGATTGACTTAATTCGATTTAATTGAAACGACACTATGGTTGGTGGAGGATGGGGTTTGAGTTAACGACAACAGGAATAGACGTTGAAAGGCAGTTGGGTCTATGACTGGTTGGGAACTGGTGAGAGCGAGTGACTAGATCAACGTAGGAACGAGTATAGAAGACTGACAGAGGATGTCGGGCATGTCGATAAGGAGAGAACAGAGCATACGCGAGTTGACTGGACTCTGGGATGCAGTGGAGATAGCACGATAGATGGTTGATGGCACAAGCGGCGGGGAAGTGGAATGAGCAGACGCGAGGTTTAAGGCAGTGACTGGTTCGATAGTAGGTGGCTCCAAGGGTAGCCTGCTCGGCTGCTATGACGACTCTCTATAGTTCCTGCGACAGTGTGGGGACTGGGATGACCAGCATTGGGAACCAAGAGGCAGGGCAAGTGGCGACTGAGGTTTCGAACGACCGCAGGTAAGAATGTTTTTATAGCTTTTTTTAATATAAATTTTTTCGACTTCTATTTTTTTTTCTGTAACTCTATTTTAATTTTGTTTTTTGAAAGATTTTTTTTTTTTTTAATAATGTTGGAATATATTTATTTCTTCCTATAAATGTATATTATATCTTTTTATATATAATTTTTTGTTGGTTTGCTTACTTGTATATATATTTTTATAATTTTTTTTTATTTCTTTTAATATTATATTTTATTCTAATAATGGCGAAAGGCCTAATTAGAAAAACCACCAGATTGGAGAATCTACTTCTCGTAACAAATGCTTGATTGACAACAACAAAATTGACGACGAGTTGAAGGCCAGAGGCTAGATCAGACGAGTTCTGATACCAATGTAACAACCAAGGGTCGTATATGCAACAGAAATATTAAAATACTCCGTAGACAAAGACATCCATCGTAGGATAGAATTGTAAATTGTATATTGTATTAAAGAATTGATACAGGATGATACAAATGAAAATGACGGTCCTGTATATATACCCAGGTAGGTACCCTTTCTCGAACATTTATGTCCTTTAGGTACATACCTTTTCATTAATTGCTAACTAATTTATCATTAATCTTATTTGTTGTTTTTTGCATTATTTGTGTTTATTTTTATATAAATTTAGTTCGTTACAGTGTTCTACAGGTTTCCTTCACTAATTTACCCCTAGGGACTGCCCCTCTTGACTTGTCTAGGAGAGAGTCTAAACGGAGTGAGTAAGGATCAGAGTGACAAACTTTACTCTGAGTGTTGTCGCGGTGCCTAGACACTTTGTGCGACAACAAGAGGCTTACGTAGGTGTTGTTACATAATCAAATAGGCATACTAGCATCATTTATATTACAATCTGCAGAAATTGGGTTTACAATGATACAACATGTAGCTAACTGATGATTTTGATCTTTGAAAATTTTTGTACATTGCTTCTCTGGACTTGTGACAAAATGAGTGCAACACATCCTTCAGGTTGGAGCATGTAAATCAGGGTGTTGGAGCATCCTTCAGGTTGGAGCCTGTAAACCAGGGAGTTGGAGCCTCCTTCTGTTGGAGCTGAGAATCTTGGAAGTTGGAGCTTCCTAATTGATGTAAATCTTTTGAAGACAAATATTAAGAAGCATTTGGCGGTTTTTCTCTCGGAAGCATTTCCACCTAAAATTTGTTGTTTACTGTTCATGTGATGTTGATTTATGTTGCTCTAATGTTAATGATAATTAATGCTCTGTGAAATTAAAAATGCTAATTGATAAGAAATACTAATTCCACATCCCTCTCAGTGTTTCCAACAGCAGGATGATATATTTCCTTAGAGTGCCCCTTTGCTGAATTATTGCCATTTAACCAAAAATAACTGCCTCAAATGTTGATCCATGCACTTATTTTCCTCCATTAACACTTTTCTCTAATTATTTTGACTCCCAAACTCACTAGAAACAAGTTAGAGCACCCTCCTTAAATAGATTGGCCACCTTCTAGACCATGCTAAAATTTTGGCTAGAGGTATCACATTGAACCTATTATCCCTCATATTGCATGCAGCCTTGTCCCAGGTTGAAGATCCTGCCCAAGTAGATTGCATTTCGAGGATGTTGGTTTAGGGGCCATAATTTTTGTGCTTTGATGCATGTTGTTCATGGGTTACCACCTTTTGGGCATTTCCATATCGTATATGGAGGCTTACATGTTACAGGGGGATATTGGTGAAGTGTTATGCTTGATACAAGGGTCTTGTCCACATTTTATACATTTGTTGATCCCTAGAGCATGGTTAGAGAGGGAAACACATCAACTAAAGGTATTCCCTAGGTATTTGCTTATTATTGGACTTAATATGTAATGATGTGATGTGCCCTTTTTCTAGAGCATGTCTCCCTGGGGCGCACTTTTTGGGTTGAATGACATACTGCGTGGAGGGGGGAGATGTGATTTGTGATGGGCCACACAGTCTATTCATATTGATCTTGTATTTCGTTGCATTTCACATGTGGCTCTGCTATTTTAGGATTTGTTAGGCTCTTTGCCTTGGAGAGCCCTCTTTATGTAATAACTTATTCTTTTTTAGTATTTTTCTTGCAGTAATTAGTGGATCTAGAAACCCCTGCTGAAATCTATATAAGGATTTGCTTTCTCCATTGTTGGAGATGGGTGGATATGTATGGAGATTCCTTCCAATAGCTTTGTTGAATATCTTATAAAAGTAATGGAAAGTGAAGGGTTCTTGTTATATGAGACTCTATGTTTTCATCTCAAATCGCTAAATATGGTTGCTAAAAAAGTATATTCGAGAGCTGTTCCATTTGTGACGGGTACTTTTACTCTATTGGAAGGACTTAGGTGTGGGATTTTTTCTCTTTTTCTCCTTTGTTTTTTCATCATTGAATGTAGTAATTTTATAGCTTTGATCTTCATTACAGTTCTTGCAGATTTTTACTTCCATTATAAGACAGACTTATTTTAGTTATTTTCCTAAGACAGCCACCTTAATTCAATAATTCATTGTTACATATTCTGCAATTGTAAATGGAGAATAAAGGTCGATTACAGCATTCTATACCAGCTCTATTGTGCCTTAATTGTCCATAAAAGGTTAGTCCTCTAAGATTAATACCTTGTCTCCATTTTGTCTAAATTGGATAGGCATTAGTCTTGGTCCACCATCTCTTTCATTTCTAAAATTTTACGCTTTCCTAGGGAAACCCCCCTTGTGCTAGAGGAGAGCCAGTCTACAGTGAGAGGTAATTGTTGTGGTGACAATGGACAATCCTGTATAGTTCCTCTAAAGTTGCACTTGTCTTTTAGGGCTTTGCTACTTGAAGTGCAGGTTTGGGAGATAGCAGAACCCAAAGATGGATAAATTTAATCATTAAAATATCATCATGCACTCACCAAACTGGACCAACTTAGCTGTGAACTCAAACTGCTCGCACTGAATTCAAGTCAATATCCTTCTTACCCTGAAAATTGAAACCACTACACTACTGCACTCTGGAACCTTGACACTGCATCATGTACCTGCTATAGACATGCCAAAAATGGCAGTCCAGATCTTTAAAAAAGTGAAAATCTGAATGAAGGGAGTTACTTCTGGATGCCTGCCAAATGTAGCATGTCTGAAAATAGCAGTGCCTCTCATGTCAATTAAAACTACATATCAGATTTGTCTCTCTGCAAGGAACACATACATGTGCTCAAACTCGACATGCAATTCTTGAAGCATTAATTGTTGAAAATAGTATGTAGTGGAACTGCTTGCATGTCAGCTGAAAGATACTCATTGGGACTGTGAGCTCACAAAGACCAGAAATATGTAGATAACTCTGACATGCAAGCCCTAGAACTTTGCCTCCCAGAAAGTAGAAATGCTAAAAGAAAGCAAACCCTTCAAATCTGAACAAACTCAGAATATAACAGGCTCTGATCAATCTAACTTTGGATGTAAATGTAAATGGAACCAGAATGATACAATCAGTCTGGCACTTAACCCTCCGGTTTTTTATGTCATGCTTTTGTTTTCTTGTAATGCATTCATAACTTTCATACATGATTAGTTGCTGTGTAGTACAATCATTCCTTTTCTATTGTTGAAAACAGTAATACAATTATAAAAATAAATTAGAGTTTTTTGAAATTTCTTCCTTGATAGGTGGGGAGTGCAAAATTGAGAACATTGCTTATTTTACTAATGAAACTGATTAATTTTATTTGCCTTGTGTATTTTGTCAGGCTACAATGGAAACAGAGAAGGAAAAAAAAATGAATGGGAAAGCAGTCAAGGATGGTAATCCAGATTCACAAGAACAGGAGAATGCAGAGGGTTCAATTCGTTATGAAAGTATTAAAAATCTGTCTAGGAGTACAGCTTCTAAAGATGGATATGCAGACATTCCAAACAGTGATAGTCAAACTGGTGCAGTGGGGAGTTGTTTATCAGAGGCTGTCATTGAATGCCAAGCTGAGATAGATGATTGGACTCAATCTCAGTCCCAGGCAAGCAATAAATTTGAAGATGAGATGGATGAGGAACTAGAGACATTATCTGACATTGATGATGATGAGGTAATGACCTGCTGTCATTATCAGTCCACTTTTATTATTTTGAGCACCTGATCCGAGGATAATTATTTTGATTGGTCTACACATATGCAGTAGAAGTTTCACCTTTGTTTTTACATGACAACAGAACATGTTTATGTGCATTATAATGTCTGTGGAATGTCATCTGCATGTCTATGTCTCATTTATGATTTAAGTGTTTCGGGATGCATTTCTTTTGGAAATACGTGTATCATTGCACTAGCTGTTATTTTTTGTTTTCTGATCATGTAGAAATCAATTTATCTTGTAACGTGTCAGTCTCATAAGTTTTCTGGGCAGAGACTTTGTGTGTTTCACATTGACTCTATTGATTGACACATATTTAATGCCATTTATCAACTTGAATACAGAATTATAGTTGAGTGGACTGGCATTATTTTAAATCTTAAAGCAACATAACATGATCGTTCCTGCTATGTTTGCAGGTTGAGCGATACCTTCACAATGAAGAGGAAGTTCGGTTAAAAACTCTAATCTGGACAGAAATGAATAAGGAGTATCTAGAGGTATCTAGAAATCCCTTTCACATGAACCTGGTATATAATAAACCTGAATCATTTTCACAAGTGGATGCCGGCTTAGTGTGATGTTTGGCATTGTGAATTCAGGAACAGGCAGCGAAGGAGGAAGCTATTGCAGCCGCTGAGGCTGCTCATGCTGCAGCTTTGGCTGCTGCGGCTGAAGGTGCACCTGATGCTGTTGAACTTGCTGCCGCAGCAGCGGCTGCTGTGGCAAAACTGAAAAAGGTTAACCTATGTTTATTATTTTTCTTTCTGCTCAGATTACTGGAAGAGATGGCTTATAGGCGGTAGAAGTGAAATATTTTGATTCTCATGACAAAATGCCATACAAAACAATTATAGGGGAATATCTGAATTTACAATGACCACTGCTGAAAACATGACAATCATACCATTTACTGGAGCTTTATAACCCACTCATTACAATATTTACAATAACAACCTCATATACCCATGCACATTTGCTTCAACCAACAAATAACCATACTGCCTATGGAGCTTTATAACCACAACTCAATACAATATTTACAATAATATACACATTTGCTCTAACCAACAAATAAAATGATACGATGCCTGCATCAGTCAACAAGGGAATCTAGAGGCTCACACCTCCACCCTCAAAATAGTATCAGGATTCACCTCCTTCTCAGGAAGTATAAGTTGGTCGTATAGAATCAAGTCTTTTGTCTATAAGGCCATTTGCATATGATTTGTGTAAGTGTTTTATAGGCTGGAATGGAAGTCTATGAATTAAATCATTGTTCAGTAGTAATTGTTATTTTATATAAGCTTTGTGGAATGATGCATTAGGCCAAGTTTGATCTGTCTTTAGTTTGTTCCGTCACATGCCTGTTCCCAAAGGAGTATTTCCGTTTGCAAGGGTGAACTCTGCTCATGGATGTTTGTCATCCATCAAGTCAGATTTAGCTTTATTATAGGACTAGAGGTTGAAATGGCCAATTTATACCTGAATGGAAGAAGGTGCATGATGTTGAATTTGTAACTATGGTCAGTCTTCATAATGTATATTTGGCCACTTTATGTATTTGTATTGTAAAGCATATGTTAAATGTTAGAGTCAAAAGAAAATTTTACTTTGAGTCAAAGTTGCATTGCCACATTTTAGAGAAGAAAATTTGAATTTTTGAAATGTAATTTTTGGCTCCAAAAGTTGTCAAGACGGCCTTCCTCCAAGTCAAATTGGCCTTGGCTAAAGACACACACATTCGGCCAAGACAAACTACTATATAAAGGCAGTTCAACCTCCTTCACTAGGGCATTCACATTCTCTCACACAAGACAAGTTCTGGGCAAGCAATTGAAGTACAAGAAGGACAAATAACATGAATAGAAGGACAAATTGACTCTCTTCTCTTTCTTGCAACTCGCTTGTGTGTATAGACTCCACTCTCTCTGGTTCACAGTTTTTCTAGGCATTCTATTGTAGGGGGCCAAAAGTTTGGGCAACTACAAGGGCCAAAATTTCTGGAGTGACTGGCAATTGCAGGTGTGAAAATTTGCTGCAATAATTGATTTATTTCTCCTACTTATTTATAATAAGTTATTCACCAAAGCTTCAGTAAATACCAAAATAAATTCAGTTGCAGACTTCACAAATTAGGAACTGAAAATTAAAAGGCAAGAGAAACATCAACATATGATCAATCACATTGACACACTTGTTTTTGGACAATCGTACCCGAAAAAACCCAATGTGGGAAAATCGGTGCAGCAAATCTGAGGATTCTTATTATTGGTAGTAAATATTTGAATACAATTTGGATGCCCTAGAGAAAAACGACAATCCACTCAGAGAAGATAACTGAGAATTCTCTCACACTGATTCAGGAGATTTTGCTCTATCCCCAGCCCACTGCACAGTCTCTACATGAGCCTACGCAGGCTCTACATTATTTCTACGTGAAGGCTCCCTCTGACTGCGTCAACTTGGATTGTTATTGCTTCTGCTATTCAGAAATCGAGATTTCTCATACCAATCATCTACTGCGATTCCCAGCACTGAACTCTGCTCATCCCCAACACTTCTGCGTCAACCTCCTTCAGCTGTTGCGCTATCCCTCTACGTCAATCTCTTTTAGCTGTTGCGTTGTCCCTTCTTGGACCAGCACTAACTCTGATATCCCTCTCTGCATATTCACTGGAATTGGAAATTCCAGTGTTTCCTCTTATCCTCTCTGCTTGATCACTGGTTCAAATTCCTTAGCAAACCCTGCCCTAGGAAAATCAAACTGACTGATCAACTCTCTGTGTGTCTTCAAGTGAACCCCAATGTTGATTTAAGGTAGCATTGGATGTGCTCTAGCCACGAAAATTGGTGGAGAAGCTAAGACACATGAGATCTCCAATACCCAGAAAGGATTTGGGCAGATACAGTTTGGGAGATATTAAAATAATTAATATTTTTAATGAAGTCCCTAAGTCTAAACTTAGGAAAAATAAAATATTAATATAAAGTTGTGTTAGAATGGTCCAAAAGTCATGGATCAAGCCAAATTTAATCTTAGCTGTTGATTCGGGACTTAATCTCGGCCGTTGATTTGTCAACGAGAAAAGTATAAGAGGAGGCTTGAGTGTCACTTGGAGAACACATCGAGTTGATCAAGATTTAGACTTTCTAGGGCTGGGTTTGCTGAGGAAGTCGAGAGAGTGATCAAAGTTGCAGCTGAAGGGCAGTGAATACAGAAGCAGAGAGGCAGAGATAGCACCAGGAGGATTAGCGCAATAGCCGAGAGTGAGGGACGCAGAACCAGCCAGGGGTTCACGTAGAGCCAGCCAGGGCTCACGCAAAGGTAGCCAGGAGCTACGCAGTGCCTCAGAGGGCCAGCATGGGTGACGCAGAGGGCCAGAGGGCTGACGCAAGCCAAGCCAGAGTGACGTTTGGGCAAACGTTGCGCTAGAAAGGGCTAATGCTGTCCCTAGACGTTGACACTGGGGTTTCATGGGGCAGATTGGAGCTCTGAAGCTGCTGGAGTGTTTATTTGGGGTTTCGGCCGGAATATTTGCTTCCGAGTATAGAGGTACTACTGCTGATATTTTTCTCTGTTGGGTGAGCCGGATTTGGCACCCAAATTGTATTATGAAACTGCTTAATAAATCAAACCCTCAGATAGCAGCATTGTTTTCCTACATTGGGTTTTCCCGGGGACATTAGTCCAAAAACAACGGTGCACTTGTGTGCTTGTTTCTATTTCCTTCAGTTGGTGATCTGTAATGTGGGTTGAGCATGTACTTGTATTTATTTCCAATATTTACATGGTAAATAACTTGTTAATTAACAGAACAAATAGGTAGGAATAAATCAGTAAAGTACATGAAGGGTTTCTAATAGTTAGACTTAGAAACTTCAACATGGTGTCAAAGGGTGGTTGCAGATCACAGGAGAACTAAGGACATGAGTCGATCAGAGTAGCAGCAGTAGAAAACAGCTATCCCAAATGACAAAAGCTTTTCCTAACAGAGTAGCAGCAAGGAAGGGGTGACGCAATGCCTGCATCATCAAGATTGAGCGAAGAAGAGGCAGCACAGAGGCTGAGGAAGGCAAAGACAAGCTCACACAGAGGCCAAGAGAGCTGATGCAGTTGGCAAAGAGAGCTGATTTGTCGATGTCGGGATTGCGCAGAGCGTAGGAGTTCTAACCTTCAGTTTGTTGGCGTTTAGGAGGTTGTGGAGAAGTTGTGGAGTGACGCTGGTGGGGTACTGTGGATAGAACAATACCTAAGAAGGCAAGACCAAGGAGGAGGGAGTTGCTACCGAGTATTTCTGGCCAAGAAATACGGAGCAATGGTGCAGTTGCACGAACGATCGGAGTGGGGGCATCTCGACATTGGCAGAAGGGTTTCTAGGAGGGAAATCGAGGCTCAAAGGGAGTCACCCCAAGAACTTCCAGGAGGGAAGTAGAGGGATTCGAAAGAGGAGCAGTGAGATGGCAATGAACGAGGTAAGAGACCAAGACAGACTGGACGGAGCCTCAAACCTCGTAGTTTAGAAGGCCAAAATCTTATCCATTCTAGACAGGAATCGTGTCAAGCACTTCGTCTTGAGGACGATAGCTATCACAGTTGACCCAACTGACAACGACAAGTACGAGGAGGTAATGGTGAGGACCAAGAGCATCATTCTTGACGGGGTCAAGGACCATGTAGTACCACATATTGCCGAAAACGACACGGCAAATGAGATGTGGGAGGCCCTAAAGAAATTATACCAGCATACTTCTGTGCAAAGAAGGATGTTACTAGAAAATCAGCTGCCATCATACCAGATGCAGAAGGGAGAACAGATCGACCCCTTCCTCGGTCGATTGAAAGAGATCTAGGATCAGGTGACTTCCATAGGGGCCACGTTGGATCAAGAATTGATGGTGAGAACAACCCTGAACGTAGTCTCAAAAGACTGGGAGGTGTTTGTCCAGAGCATACTGGGCAGGGCGACCCTTCCAGATTGGGAGGAAATGTCGGCTGCTCTTCACCAAGAAGAGATCAGAAGGCTGAGCAAGGCGGGAAGCAATGGCAAAGGGAATCAGAATAAAGAAGGAAAAGGAGGTGGATGCTACCCTAGCATCTAAGGGAAAGCAGGAGAAACAGAAGAAGAAGGACCTCTCCAAGGTCAAATGCTTCCATGTGGGGAGTTGGGTCATTATGCGACCTAGTGTCCAAGGAAGAAGAGCAAGGGAGAGGCCTCTGAGACCAAGGCTGCGCCAGCAAGGGCAGAGAAGGAAGTGGAGACAAACGATGATTGTGCCATGAGTGCACACACACTACTTGAGCAGAAGTGGGCAGACATCGAGTTGTAGTCAGACGGACTACAAGTGATGAAGGGCAGGATCCTCGAGGTACCGAACCTCTTGGATTAGACCTTGCTACAGGAGCCTCGAAGAGGAGTAGCAGTACTGGTAAATGTTAGTAGAGACAAATGCGGATGGAGTGAGAGAGGGCGCTACAGTGCAGGATTCCCAGGACATCGTGAGGCAGCAGTATGAGAAGCACGGGTGTGTTGCACCAGTGCAGGATGGCACAGAGGTGTGCAACGGTGCGAGATGCATGGAGTAGTTGCAATGGCGCAGAGGTCAGAGAGGGAGCACTTGTCAGTGACAGAGGGATTTTCAGCATCGTGGGTGTCTCTAACCTGACAAAGATGTTAGAGTTGGGAGATCAGTTACTTACTTCTCAGTAACTAAGTTGCAATGCAGTAGTTAGCAATGGCAGTGCTATGGGCAGCAGGATGAGAGGGAGTTGTTGTAAGGATGTAGCAGTGGCAGTGGCAAGGCCATGGGTAGCAATACAGGATGGAGCAGTGCAGGTGATGGGCAGCAGGCCTAGTATCGACCCAAGGGCTGATGCCAGATGATCAAAGTGATGCTCAGTGAGGAGTATTACTAGAGCACAGTCCTCGGTAAGAGGGAGTGTTGATTTGGGGTAGCATCAGATGTGCTCTAGCCACGAAAATTGGTGGAGAAGCTAAGGCACATGAGATCTCCAATACGCAGAAAGGGTTTGGGCAGATTCTAAATAGTTTGGGAGATATTAAAATAATTAATATTTTTAATGAAGTCCCTAAGTCTAAACTTAGGGAAAATAAAATATTAATGTGAATTAATATAAAGTTGTGTTAGAATGGTCCAGAAGTCATGGATCAATCCAGATCTAATCTTAGCCATTGATTAAGGACTTAGTCTCGGTCATTGATTTGTCACCAAGAAAAGTATAAGAGGAGGCTTAAGGGTCACTTGGAGAACACATCGAGCTAATCAAGATTTCGACTTTCTGGGATTGGGTTTGTTAAGGATGTCAAGAGAGTGATCAGAGTTGCAGCTGAGGGGCAATGAATACAGAAGCAGAGAGGCAGATATAGCACTAGGAGGATCAGCGCAATAGCCGAGAGTGAGGGATGCAGAACCAGCCAAGGGTTCACACAAAGCCAGCCAGGAGCTGCAGAGGGCCAGCATGCGTGACGCCAAGGGCCAGAGGTCTGACGCAATGCCTCTAGAGGTTGACACAAGCCAAGCCAAAGTGACGCTAGGCAAACGCTGGGCCAGAAAGGGCTGACACTGTCCCTATAAGCTGACGCTAGGGTTTCGTGGGGCAGATTGGAGTTGTGAAGCTGCCAGAGTGTTTATCCGAGGTTTCAGTGGGAATATCTGCTTCCGAGTAGAGAGGTACTACTACTGAGATTTTTGTCTGTTGGGTGAGCCGGATTTGGCACCCAGATTTATTATGAAACTGCTTAATAAATCAAACCCTCAGATAGTTGCACTGGTTTTCCCGCATTGGGTTTTTCCGGGGACATTAGTCCAAAAACAACGGGTCACTTGTGTGCTTGTTTTTGTTTCCTTCAGTTGATGATCTGTAATGTGTTGAGCATGTACTTGTATTTATTTCCAGTATTTACATGGTAAATAACTTGTTAATTAACAGAACAAGTAGGTAGGAATAAATCAGTATAGTACATGAAGGGTTTCTAACAGTTGGACTTAGAAACTTCAACACCCAAGCCTCCATCTTATACTTTTCCTATTGAGTCTTCAACGATTGAGACTAAGTTTCTAATCAACGACTAAGATTAAAACATGACTTGATCTACCTTCTAGATCATTCTCACCCATCTTTTGATTAATACCCATTAATATTTTAATTTGCCTAAGTTTAGACTTAGGAACTCCATTAAAAATATTAATTATTTTAATAAAATACAATCCGGGTGGAATTTCACCAAACAGTTTATGGGTTCTTTAGAACTCATGTGCCTTAGCCTTTCCACCAATTTTCAAGCCTAGAGCATTTCCGATGCTACCAAAAAAACTAACACTCTCTCTTAGCGAAGAAAGTGCTCTAGCAACAATGTCCACCTGCATGTTGCTCTGTTTCTGAAGCACCTCCTTTCTGCACTATTACTTCCACCAACACCGTGTTGCTACTGCTATTGTATTGTTACCCATGACATTGCAACTGCCACTGTTGCATTTGTACTATAGCGCCCTCTCAAATGCTGCATCAATCTACTGAAAGGGATTTTCCAACATACCCATATTTTCCCGAAATTGAACAAACTTTGCTCTTCCTAGAGCCTTGGTAAGCATGTCGGCCACTTGATTTCCTGTGGGAGTGTACTCCAACTGTATCGCTCCACGTTGAACACAGTCTCTGATAAAGTGACACAGAATATCGATGTATTTGGAGCAATCATGAAATACTGTATTTTCAGAGAGCTTGATACAACTTTGATTATCACAGAAGATCCTTGTCGCTTCCATCCTTCTCCTGAATAGATTTACAAGCAGCTTCCTGAGCCATATGGATTCACATGTTGCTTTGCTAGCTTCCATGTACTCAGCTTCAGCAAAGCTCAGAGCTATAGACTTCTGCTTCTTACTGCACGAGGAAGTCATCCCAGATCCAATATCGAAGCAATACCCGGTGGTACTTTTCCTGTCTACTGAACTTCCTGCCCAACCTGCATCAGTGAATCCACTCAATTCGATATCATTGCCCTTGGTGTACCTTAATCCAAAATTGATTGTTCCCTGCACATATCTGAGAATGTACTTTACTACTGCCCAGTGCACCCTTTTTGGTTCTACCATGAACTAACTAAGGGTGTTGATAGCATAACACAATTCTGGCCTGGTGTTGACCAGATACATAAGTGACCCAATGAGTTGTTTGTATAAGGTGAGGTCCACTTCCTTGTCTCCCGAAGCATCTATTTTCTTCCAATTGGTAATCATAGGCGTAGCCATAGGTCGACAATCCTGCATTCTGAATCTTTTCAGAATTTCTGATGCATATCTTCCTTAGCCAAGGAAGATCTCACCATCTTGCTGCCAAACTTCCAATCCCAGAAAATAGTGCATTAGCCCCAAATCCTTCATATCAAACTCAGTTTCTAGGTTTTTCTTACAATCCTCTATGAGTCTAGATGATCCTGTCAAAAATAGATCATCCACACACAATACCAGAATTAACGACTCTCCTTCTACCAACAAATAATAAAGATTGGGAGCGACATCGCTCTTGATGAATCCCAACTGCTATATGTCGCTGTTAATTCAACCATACCAAGCTTTGGGTGCTTGTTTTAGCCCATACAAGGCTTTCTTCAACCTGCACACATGAGTTCTCTTTTCATGTGTTTCGAAACCTTTTGGTTGTTCGATATATACCTCTTCTTCTATCACCCCATTCAAGAACGTTGTCTTGACATCCATTTGGTGAATCTCCCATCCCATCTGAGCTACAAGGGATATAATGGATCTGATAGAGGTATATCGAGCTCTAGGGCAAAGGTTTCCTCATAGTCTATTCCTTCCTTTTGTGCATATCCTTTTGCAACAAACCTAGCCTTATATTTGTCTACGCTGCCATCTACAGCATACTTGATCTTGTAGATCCATCTCAAACCTACAACTGATCTGTTCTCTGGTCTTGGTACAATTTCCCATACATCATTTGTCATTATAGAACTATACTCTTCTACCATCGTATCCACCCATACCTGGTGTTGAACAACTTCTTGAAAACTAGAGGGTTCTTCGACTTGAGCTACCAATGCTTGGTACCTGTCAGGTTGTCTATGTTGCCTCTTTTCGGCTCTAGGAGCTCCAACAAATTCCTCCGCGTCCCTCAAAGTCTGTCATACTTCTCGGCTAGTTCTTCCACTGGTGGTGGGAGGTTCCATCTATTCCTCTTCCTATTGTTATACCTGCTATGACACTCCTGGCTCCTCTTCTCTTGAGGAGATGCTAGTACTAGTTACTGTGCTTGATCCAGACCCTTGTCTTCCTGTCAGATATGATTCCTATTCCTGGACTAGAGGAGCATCCTCATCCTATTCTTCAAATGGCATCTCACAAGATTTCCTAAAGGCTTTGTCTTCCATGAACTTTACATCTCGTCTTACTACAATCTTCCTACTGCTCGAAATGTAGATCCGATACGCCTTTGAAGTCTTGTTGTAACCTACTAGATACCCAACTTCAACAATCTGCTATAACTTGCTCCGCTTCTCTTTTGGAATATGGCAATAAGCTACACTTCTAAATATCCTGAGGTGACTTACTTCTGGCTTTCTTCTCGTGAAAACTCCCTCTGGCATCTTCTTTCCTAAAGCCCTGTGAGGAGTCCTGTTTTGAATGTGTACAATCGTGCTGCATGCTTTTGCCCATAAAAATTTGGGTAGATTTTGATCATATAGCATCGCCTTTGCTACTCCAACAATATTTTTGTTCTTCCTTTCTACAACTCCATTATGTTTTGGATTATAGGGTGTTGTCCATTCTCTTCGAATCCCTTCTTTTGTGCAGAAATCAATGAAGTTCTTATCTGTGTATTCTCCGCCATTGTCTGAGCGCAATATCTTGATCTTCCTTCCTGTCTGGTTTTCCACTAGAGCCTTAAACTCTTTAAACCGATCAAAGACCTCATCCTTGGTTCTTAAAAAATAGATCCAAGTTTTCCTAGAATGGTCATCTATGAACGTAACAAAATACTCAGTGCCACTGATGGCCCTTGTTGACATCAGACTGCAAATGTCTAAGTGTATTAACCCCAATACACTCTTAGCTCTTTTGTTGCTTCTGGAATATGCTACTTTGGCATACTTTCCTAACACGTAGCCTCTGCATGTATCATCATGTTTGGTAGTAAGTATTGGAACCCCCGTAACAGTTTCCTTAAGCATTTGTAACGCCCCATGATGTAAGTGACCCATCCTCCTATGCCACAACTCATTTAATTATTTTTCTCCATCGACATTACTGCTTATCAGTGCCATAGGAATCTCGATTTGCAACTTGTATATTCTGTTGCTTCGAGTTCCAATCTGGGCCCTCTTTCTCCACATTGGATGCTTGACATATACTCTATTACTAATAAAGTATACATCATATCCCTTATCTTGTAATTGAGAGACAGAAATCAAATTCATTCCCATACCAAGCACATGCAGTACATTCGTGACCTGCAGACTATCCCCTGCTGCTATTTGGAATATAACGGTTCCTTTTCCTACTGGGGTGCATTTCATCCTGTTACCCATTGTGATTTGGAAGTTCATCTTTTCCTCCTGATAGCTCAAGAAATATTATCATTCTCCAACCATATGAGTTGAAGCCCTGCTATCAATGTACCAATCCTCAGCTGATGCAGTACTTGATAAGAAAGCAAACTCCTCTTCCAGTCTGGAACCTAATTCAAAAATATTTTGATCTCTATTGTTCTCCATGCCCTTTTTCTTTGCTTCCATTTTGCCTGGACCTTGCTTTGATACCATGTGAAAATTTGCTGCAATAATTGATTTATTTCTTCTACTTATTTATAATAAGTTATTCACCAAAGCTTCAGTAAATACCAAAACAAAATTCAGTTGCAGACTTCACAAATTAAGATCTGAAAATTAAGAGGCAAGAGAAACATCAACATATGAACAGTCACATTGACACACTTGTTTGTGGACAATCATCCTCGGAAAAACCCAATGTGGGAAAACCGGTGCAGTAGATCTGTTGACCACTACGTGTCAACGACCCATAGCAGTACACCTCCTTTTTTCGCACAAGGGATAAGGCCTAACCGATGTGTTCGTGTCATCCAGCTATCATCATCAGCCTGATGATCATGTTATAATGTAAACCCATTCTGCATGTATATGATGTAAATAATCTCAGCAAATCTGTGTCATGTATGTAATTGCCTAGGTAAACCTACTTTTCTGATGACGATTTACATTCCGGGAGGTTTTTTGTCTCATCAATCCATTCTCAGATGGTTGGTAAAGTTTTTCTTCAGTCTTATTACCCCAAAGCCGTAATGGATTTTGTCACTGGGATCTTAGGGGAGTCCTAGTGTTCTAGATCGAGTCTATGTAAAAGTAATTTGGGAATAATCCTTACTGTTTGGTTAGGTTATTTTATTACAAATTGTTTGGTCTGCTAAATTATATTTGTGTCGCAGAAATGGGTAGTCTATGAGGGTCTTTTACAAATGGATTTCCCCCCTTGAGATGTAAAAAATATGAAAATCATGATGTAAAGTGTCTTAAGGGTTGGAAAAATTAATTTATCCCCTCATAGGTTAATTAATTAAATTTCTGGCCAAAAAATAATTAAAATCTTAAGCTAGAAATTTAATTAATTCTAGGTCTTAGGTGAATTTAGATTCTCCTAAGGCAAAATTTGTCGGTCCTTAAAAATTAAATTTTAAGAGGTCGAGGGACTAAGGTAAATTAATTATGTTGATAAATTTTAAGCCTTTGATCCCTGGGGTTAAGTCAAAGTCAAAAATTTGGGAAAATTAATTCAAAATTTTAATTTTTGAATTAATTAAAATGCGTTTAATTGAAAAATCCGAATCTCAAGAATTTAAAATTTCGACAGATGAGATTAAAAGAAATTTTGATCCTCATCGACGATCAAGATTGCTTTGACGAGGATCACTTGAACTAGCCGTTGGAGGATTCATCTTTAAATAGGAAGTCATTTGTCAGTCCAATCATCCAACCTTTGAGTCATGTGCTTAGAAAAAAGCTCTTGTATCTTTTTTTTGAATAATAAAGGAAGACTTTGGGGTTAATTTTTGCCGGTGTTATTCTTCATGGAAATACTATAAGATGTATTGTTTTTCATGCATAATTTTTTTTTAACCATTGATAATAGCTTCTGAAGAGTGACTTGAGTATAGGTATCTTGCTCAGTTGTTGGGGTTTAAATGATAATTTAAGTTTTGAATATAATAGCAAGTATCTCCGTTTATCTGAATTTTATTATTGTTTTCTCGCTCTATTTTGATGGTTGAATTGAGTTTTGCAGGAAGATCTTGATTTTTAGATCATCGGGCGTTCGGGGAAGTTTTCAGTTGAACCAACGAACTCCCGATCCGTGTTTTCTGAAGAACCCAGCTTAATTTGATCCCAAGCTTATCACAAGAATTTTACTAGTGATGCACGAAGGGCTTCGAGCTAGGCACCTCCTCTGAAAGCCCTGTCCTCCATGAAATTTACATCTTGTCGAACTACTACCTTCTTACTCCTTGGAAGGTAGATTCTGTGTGCCTTAGTGTTCTCACTATATCCCACCAGATATCCCTTTTCCACAGTTTGATCCAACTTCTTCCTCTTTTCCTTTGGTATGTGACAATATGCTAAACTCCCAAATATCCTAACATGACTGAATTCAGGTGTTTTCCCTGTGAAAACTTTCTTTGGAGTAATCTTGTCCAACGCCCGATGAGGAGTCTTGTTCTAAACATACACTGTTGTGTTGCATGCTTCCACCCACAGGAATTTTGGCATATCTTGATCGTACATCATGGTCCTAGCTACTTCTACAATAGTCCCGTTCTTTCTTTCTACTACTACATTCTGCTCCAAATTGTAGGGAGTTGTCCACTCTCTTCTGATGACCTCCTTAGTGCAAAAACCAGTGAAGTCTTTATCGACATACTCTCCACCATTATCTGAGCGCAAAACTTTTATTTTCTTCCGAGTCAAATTCTCCACCAAAGCCTTGAACTCTTTGAATCGGCAGAAAACCTCGTCCTTGGTTTTCAGAAAATAAAACCAAGTTTTCCTTGAGTGGTCATCAATGAAAGTAAGGAAATACTCAGTGCCACTTAGAGCTTTGACGGACATAGGTCCGCAGATATCTGAGTGTATCAATCCTAGTACACTCTTGGCCCTATGTTTGCTCCTAGGAAATGCTGCCTTGGCATACTTTCCTAGAGCGCATCCTCTGCATACATCATCTCGTTTCGTACTCAAATTCGAAACTCTTTTTACAGTGCTCTTGAGAATTCTCAGAGCTCCATGGTGCAAGTGACCCATTCTTCTGAACCATAGTTCATTCAAGTCCTTGTCTCCATGACTGCCTATTAGTGCCATTGGTGATTCTAGTTGTAATCTATACAACCTGTTACTTTTGATCCTGATCTACACTTTCTTTTTCCAGCTCAGGTGTTTGACGTATACCTTCTCCTTGATGAAGTAGACGTCATAGCCCTTGCCTTGAAGTTGCGACATGGAAAGACATGCAGCACATTTGTAGCACAGAACTGTTCTCCCGATTCTGTTTTAAAAACTATGGTACCCTTCCCTACTGGAGTACACTTTGCCTTGTTCCCCATGGTGATCTGAAAGTTCTTCTCTTCTCGATACTCTGAGAAACATTCCTTGATTCCCGTCATATGCCACGAGCTCCATTGTCTATATACCACACTTCTGATGATGCAGAACTAGTCATACAAGCCACTTCTTCTTCTAGCCTAGAAGCCAACATAGAGAAATCGAAGTCTCTTTTTCTTGTGCAACCTTCTGAAAATTTGTGCAAGTCCCTTGATGTGGATGCCTTTGCATCGTGGTCTCAACCCATAACTAATTTTCCCTTCCTGTCTCTGATTACTCGCTCTGATACCATGTGAAAATTCTATCACTGCAACATCTGATTTACTTCTACTTATTCTTCAATAAGTTATCTATGAAATTCCTTCAATAAACATTAAAATATATTATGCTACAGATATGACACCGTAATACAAAAACAAACACATGTACAAGAATCAACACATTGACACAGATATTTTGGACAACTGTCCCCAAGAAAACCCAATGTGGGAAAACCGGTGCAACAAGGGAGGATTTTATTATTCAGCAATTCTTCAATACAACAGGGTGCCAAACTCGCTTACCCACATAGAGAAAAAATTCTCAAGTTCTTCTCCCAGTCCCAACGTCATTTTGGCTGACCTCTACGTGGCTGCTAGACACTCTGCGTCAGCCCTAGGCCTCTCTGCGTCACCCACGTAGGCCCTCTAGTGACTGTGCAGTCTCCTGTTGCCTCTACGTCTGCCTGAAATGTCCTACGTCTGCCTCTCCTGCCTCAGGGCTGGTCTCCAGTGGTTGATCCCGTCTCTCTGTTTCGTACTTGCTGCCTCTTGACTGCTCACCAAACCACTAGTTCGAATTTCTTAGCTAACCCCACTCTAGAAATTGAACTAACTAGTCTCCCTCAATGTATTCTCCAAGTGACCCTCAAGCCTCCTCTTATACTTTTCTCGTTGACAAATCAACACCCGAGATTAAGTCCCTAATCAACAACTAAGATTAGCTTGGGCTTGATTCATGACTTTTGGACCCTTCTTACACAGTTTTATATTAATTCACATTAATATTTTATTTTCCCTAAGTTTAGACTTAGGGACTCCAATAAAAATATTAATTATTTTAATATCTCTGAAACTGTTTAGAATCAGCCCAAACCATTGTTGGGTATTGGAGATCTCATGTGCTTTAGCCTCCACCAATTTTCGTGGCTAGAGCACATCCGATGCTACCCCAAATCAACAGATATTTCTATCCATGCATTTTGTTCTTATTATAAATACTCTTTCTACATGAGTATTTAGAACTCTATGTACTTCATGCTTGTAGATTCTAGAAGATGTTTCTAGCCATGTAATTTTATTTTATTCCTACATGCTCCTATCCTACTCAAAACTTTGAAAGAAGACTTTAAGTAAAGAGTGTGACTTAGTCATAGTAGAGATCTGGAGGATCTTCCTTCTTTTGCTTCTTTTTTTCTTCTTTCACCTCTTGAGTCATGTGAGCTTCTTCCCTCTTTCTTTTGTTGTTGTTTTCCTTCTTTAGTTTAGAACAATTTCTTTTGTAGTGTCCATATTCTTGGCATCCATAGCATTGGATTTTGGACATATATTTGTTATTTGTTCTTCGTGGATCAAATTTGCCAAATTTTCCCTTTCTCTTGGCCATGGTAGCAAATGCTTGCTCCTTTGATCCCACATCTTCCTTTTCTTTAGGTCTTGTTTCCTCTATCTTGCATAGAGACCACATTTCACTTAGTGGGGTGGCTTCCTTCTTGGCATATATGCTTGATGTGAAGTTGCCCCAATCTTCAGGTATAGCACTGAGTACTACGGTTGTCATTTCTCTGTCAGACATGACTTCCCCTAGCTCTTGAAGTTGATCCCTCATCTCGAAGATCTTCATGAAGTAGAGAGCTATTCCTTCCTTTGATATCTTCATCTTGTACAACTCATTTCAAAGAGATATCACTTCTCCAGTTGTGCTTACTAAGAATAGCTCTTGCTAGTTTATCATAGATTTATTTTGATGTTTCAAGTTTGGAGACATAAGGAATGAGAGAGTCTTTGATGGATTCTATTAGAATCCTTTAAGCTCTTATCTCATCCTTATTGTACTTGGCTAAGGTTTGAGTTTGTTCTTTAGTAGGAATAGTAACATTCCCTTTGATGTGTTCTAGGAGTTGATTCTCCTTGAGAAGTAAATCAATCCTCTTCTTCCATGCAAGAAAGTTATTGGTACCTACCAATTTATTGCTTTCCTTGCATAAAGACATTGATGTATATTCAAAAGGGGACATATACTTACTTGATAGATTTTGAGATGTAGTAGACTTGCTTTCTCCTTGAAGACTTGATGGCTTGCCTTCCTTAGATCTTGATGTTCTTCAAGTTGCTTTCTCCAAGTAGGCTTGCTTGATGATGGGATTTGCTTGATGACTTGTAGCTTGATGTAGGACCTTCTTTAATCTACTCTTCATGTAGGTGCCTTTGTGTAAGGCTCTTCTTCTTGCTTTGTAGTCTTCCTTGATGAATGATAGATGGTAGACCTTCTTGTCCTTTGATGTGATTGAGACTTCTTGGCTAGATGCTTCAACTTTTGTAGATGTCCTTCTTTAATGAGTGTTCTTGAGATGCCCTTTCCTTGATGTGTCACCTTAGCTCTGATACCACCTTGAAGAATCAAGGGCAATGATGTATATTAGGATTCTTCTTAACTTGATAGCAATTTGTGAAGCACTTTTACAATTATCTTAGCTTGATCTTCTTCTTCTTATTATTATGTGTGTTTCATCAAACTGCTACCAAAACATAAAGACAAGAACACAAATGTTGGCTCTCGGCCAAAACCTCTCTCTTAGAGAGGAAAACCCTCTGGTAAGTTTCTCTTATTGAAGCTTCTTATTGATCAATGCCAAACCCTAGACCCTTGATTAGGATGTCCTCCAAGCACAAGTCCTTCCTCTATTTTGCACTTTGTTCCCGACACATAGACTTCCTCCTTCCGTCACTTTGCTCCCCAGCACTTCATCCTCCTTCTCTGCTACTTGTCTAGAGATAGACCTTCCTTGAGTGAGCCTTCTAGAATAGATGTTCTTCTTCTATCCTCTACTGAAGTAGACTTCTTCTTTTGTTGACCAAACAAGATCCTTCTTGAGGTATCACTATAATATGCCCTAGTTTTTCCCACGTGTGGAGGGTACCATTCAAGAATTAGGGTCCTTTCACCTTAGTTAGAAAGAGAAACTTCTTCGCTTGACTTGGGAGGCCTAGTAGGCCTAATATCTTACCCAAACAATGATGATTCTTGTATTATTCTCTAGTTGTTGTTATACTGCAGATTTACCCTCCTTTTATTCGCACGTGACTGTTACTAGCCCTAGAAATAGCCTTATATGCTCGCTTTGCCTTTTCCCTTCTTTGATGCACTCGTTTTCCCTTCACTTTTTCTCTGCTTCTATCCTCGCTGATTTCAGAGATGCTTGTTGGACGTTGAGAGGGAGTGGACAACCTCTATATATAGAGGATTGTCCCTCCTTTAGGCCGACATGCTGTCTTTAGGCCAACTTGACTGTTTCTTCATTATTTCATCGTTTAGCTTCTTTTGGAGGACGTTGTTGCATGGAGAGGACTTGCACTTGGCTTGGAGGTATTCCTTTGACCTTATACAATTTGTATACATAGTGTAACATGCCTTCTAAGGATCTTACATAAATACATTGACCTTTTGACTTTCTAGAAGCACTTAAACATGTGCTTGACCTACTTCAATGAGCATGAAACTCATTGACAAATAATCTAAAAATAAATTTTCTTTTCTTGAATAAATACAAATGTCAAAATTACCTTTATGAAGACCGAACCTGGTTACACTTTCTTCAACAAGATCATCTTCTTACATGTATCTCCAAACTGAAGGCATCTAAGGAAATGTATGACAAGATTGTTGGCGTGTTTGAAGTCCAAAATTTGAATCACGTCCTTAACCTGAAGAAACAACTCAAAGATATCAAATTGAATAAGGGAGAATTTATTCAGTCTTATTTTATAAGTATTACTAAACTCAAAGACCAAATTATTTTTTTTTCTTTGATTGTTTATCTGATGGCAAGCCCCTGTCTGATAGGGAATTGGTACACATAGCCCTTGATGGACTTCCTGCAACATGGGAAGTATTCATTACTACTATTAGCAATAACAATGTTCTGCCAAATTTTGATGAACTGATCAGAAGATGCAAGCAGGAAGAATCAAGGATGATTACAAGGACCAAAATTCAAAGACATGAAGAAGGAGAACCATCTGCCTTCACTGCACAAGCAAAGAAGAAGAAAGGAAAAAGAAAATCTTCGAAGCCAAAGTCCAAACCTAAGTTTTTCAAGAAGAGCGTCAAGAATGTTGAATGCTTTAATTGTCACAAGCATGGACACTATGCTCAAGATTGTCCAGAAAGAAGATACTCTTATAATCAAAGGAGTAGCAGCAACTACAATAATCAGTCTCCTGATCGAAAAAGGAGGAATTATGCAGTTAGAAGATATGAAGGAAGAAGCAATGCTCACAATGATCGTGATCAAGAGCCTCGTCCTCAAAAGAGATATAGAAATACAAGGTATGAAAATAATGTTGTTGCTTCTCAATTTGAGTACTTTCTGATTTCATCTTTGTTTAGTGCTTCTCCTCCAGATTCTTTAAACAACTGGTTAGTGGATAGTGGTGCCTCTAGGCACTTCTCTAGTTATAAAGAAGTCCTCTCTAATTTGGTTGAGAGGGAGACTGGTTCAAACATTATCCTTGGAGATAACACTACAATCCCTGTAAAAGGGTTTGGTTCAATGTCTTTTCATTTGGATCTTGGAGAAACTATTCACCTTCAAGATGTTTTATATGTGCCTAGTCTAAGAAAATCTTATATCTATATCTACTCTAGAAGATAAAGGAATGAAGGTCGCTTTTATAAAAGGAAAGGTGTTAACCTGGCCAGAGAAAACAAACATGAAAAATGCTTTTACTCTTGGATCGAGAGTCGAAGAGCTTACAAGGTCAATGGGAGACCTATTAAAGCTATGGCTCAAGAATGCAATTTCAATCAGATCAAGTTATGACACCGCAAATTTGTTGATCTTCATTATAAGACACTACCCAAAGTAAAGAAGATGGTTTTTGGAATGACGGAAATCCAATCAAAACATGATGGTGGTTTCCCTCGTTGTGAAAGTGGAAAGAAAACGAGAGGGTCTTTCCCCTCTAGCAGTACCAAAACTCATGACATCCTGCAGCTAATTCATTCAGTTTTGTGTGGACCTATGCTAATCACATCCATAGGTGGATATTTGTATTATATCACTTTTCTAGATGATTTCTCTGGAAAAATGTGGATATACTTTCTAAAGCACAAAGATGAAGCCTTTGATATGTTTAAAAATTTCAAAGCATTGATTGAAAACCAAACTGGAAAGAAAATCAAAGTCTTCAAATCAGATAATAGAGAACTCATTTCAAATGAATTCATTGACTTTTGCAGAGAAGTCGGTATCAAGAAAGAGACTATTGTACCATATAATCCTGAACAGAATGGTGTGGCAGAAAGAAAGAATAGAACTATCATGGAAGCTGCTCGTGCCATGCTACATGATCAGAATGTGCCAAGGTTCCTATGGGGAGAAGCTGCCAACGCTATTGTATATGTACAGAACAAGACTCCTCATTGAGCATTATATGTCAAGACTCTTGAAGAAGTATTCATAGTCAAGAAACCCGATGTCAGTCATTTAAGGATCTTTGGTTGCCCTGTTTATTTTCATGTACCAAAAGAAAAGAGGAACAAGCTTGAGGCTTTAGGTAAGAAAGGTACGTTTGTGGGTTATTCTAAAGATTCTAAAGCATTTAGAATTTATATACCTGGTCAAAGAACGATAGACTTCAACAGAGATGTAATGTTTGATGAAGATGCAGCTCTTGAAAAAGTAAGAATTAGTCCTCCTTCTATCTCTTCTAAAGAAACAAATGATGATGTGGATCCCTCAACTCATGAACCTAATCATGAGGACCTAGATGAACCTGTTGAGCCTATGGATCCATTAGATCCTCCTCCATATAGGACAAGGCCTCTATGGCTTCGTGATACTCTACAGAATGTTGGAAAACATACTGCTCCCAGGGGCACTTTTAGAGAAAGCGAGAAGCCCAGTTGATATCAAAACTATGTTGTTGCAATGAGTTTTATTATACAAAGTGAACATCAATCATTTGAAGAAGCAGTAAGGCAGCAAGTATGGAAGGATGCCATGACAGAAGAATATGAATCCATTATGCAAATTGATGTATGGGAAGTTGTTCCTAGACCTTAGGGACAATCAGTTGTAACTCCAAAGTGGTTGTTCAAAATAAAACATGGCCTGGATGGTAGTATTAAAATATAAAGCAAGATTTGTGGCTCGAGGATTCTCTCAGAAAGAGGGAATTGCTTATGAAGAGTGAAGACATCTTTGCTCCTTTTGCTCGCTATACCACCATTCACTCTATTATTACTTTAGCTGCTAGTCAAGGGTAGACTCTCATCAAATGGATGTCAAGACAACTTTTCTTCACGGTGCTCTTCAGGAGGAAGTATATGTTGAACAACCTCAAGGCTTTGAGGTACATGGCAGAAGAACCCATGTATGCAGATTGAAGAATGCACTCTATGGCTTAAAACAAGCCCCCAGGGCTTGGTATTCTCGCATTGCTAGCTACTTAGTAAAATTGGGATTCACAAGGAGCAGTGTTGATCCAAAACTCTACTTAATAAGATATGCCTTTGATCTTGGTATTATATGTTGAAGATCTGTTTTTGACAAGTAATGAACCTCAGATGATTCAATGTAAGAGGGAGCTTGCCTCTGAATTTGAAATGAAATACCTTGGGATGATGCACTTCTTTTTGGGCTTGCAGGTCTGGCAGAGACTTGGCGAAATTATTCTCTCCCAAGGGAAGTATGTTGTAAAGCTATTAGAAATGTTTGGAATGGTAGATTGCAAATTCATGAGCACTCCCACAGAGATGAACTTCAAGAAACTTTGTGGTAATGAAGTTGGACCTAATTTATTCGATTCGTCTGAGTATCGTCAATTGATTGGAGCATTGATGTTCCTACTGAACACTCGTCCTGATATTTGCTATGTTGTAAACACCTTGAGTCAATTCATGACCACGCCTTTACATAATCACTGGGTTACTGCAAAACACGTGATAGATAACTACATGGGACAATTAACTTTGGTCTTCGATATATTGCTGGAAATATAAAGTTGCATGGTTATACGGATGTTGTCTGGGCAGGCAATATTATTCACAGAAAAAGCACTTCAGGATGTTGTTTCAATTTGGGATCCGCCATGATCTCTTGGATGAGCAGGAAACAAAAATTAGTGGTTGTCAGTTATGTTGAAGTTGAGTATATTGCTGCTAGCTTAGCTAGTTGTGAAGTTGTGTTAAAATTGGCAACTAGGGCCAAACTCCATGTGGGTCATCTTATTAATGGTCGTTGATATTTTTATGGGATCCCTCTCATCGAGAGGTATAGGATTGATCTAAAGATCATCCGATTCCAATAAATATTCATGGAGATATGAATTTATTTGTGTTATGGGACAATTCGTCAAGGTCAGCGAACAACCAAATAAACCCCACATGTGCTCAATGTTTTAGTATAAATAGAGGTGCCTTGAAAGTCATTTGGACACACACTTGGGATCTCTTCCTCTCTACTTGTCTTTGGGTTTTAGTGGGAGGAGAGATCCTAAGGGATTACGCTGCCCTAATGGAGAAGCCCTAAATCAACCTCTACGCAGTCCTAGGAGGAGACACCTCTACACATTCAAGAAGAGTTCTATATGATGTCTTAATGGAGATAAAAAGCCCTAGCCGCAATCCAATCTAGGAGCTCAAGTTGTTGTCCAAGCATGCCCTAATCAGTTGTCAAGGAAGGGCTAATGCTGCCCTATACTCAGTGCTAATGGGAGGTCCAATACTGCCCTAGCCGCAGTCCTAAAGAGGGTGGTTTAAGCTACAGTCCTAGAGAGGAGAAACCTACCCTATACGCTGCCCTAACCTGCTGCTATACGCTGCCCTAACCTGCTCCTATACGCAGCCCTAGCCTGCCCTAACTCATCGTCTAAAAGAATGCCCTAACAGCAATCTACAAAGGCTGCTTAGCCGCAGCAAGAAGGGAGTTGTTTAAAGGATCATCTATATACAGCAAGGTAAGACCTTAACACTGTTTTTGAAGGGTTTAGGACAACCCTTAGACGCAGCAACCAGGAGACTTAGCCGCAGTCTATACATAGCCAAATGCACTCCAAAGATGATGATTGGATGCCCTAGCCGCAGCAAGAAGAGACAGCAAGGTAATCTCACTTTAGGACAGCATGGAGAGCTTAATTCAGAGGACAATTTGTTGTGGAAGTGTGGATTAGTTTGAGGGTTGTTTGAGGGTGCAAACAGGTCCTGAACAAGGTTGTCTCAAGGATCAAGGAGTTGTGTGTAAGGCTGTTAAGACCAAGCCCAAATCAAGATAGTTTGGACTGCAATCAAGGGGTTTTGAAGTGAGCTATAGATGACAACTATACTGTGATAGGCAGCAAGCCTTATCACCTCAAACAAGAGACATGGATAGGCTTGGGGCAGATCTGTGCACAATATGTACAGTAGCATAATGATGTGATAGGTGGTAGCATGATGAAGGCATATGGTGCTGTATGGTGCAACCTTGGGACAGCAATGAAGCTTGATGGAGCAAGCAAATGGGACAGCAATATGGCAACCATGGAATGGCAATATCACTAACAATGGGACAACAGTATGGTACATGGGACAGCAGTGGCAGCATGAGGTTCAACAATGTGATGGTGAGTGCAGCATGGTGTAGCACGGTGAGGTGCAGCATGATGACGAGATGCAGCGCAATTGTAGGTGAAGGAGTCACCTTGGAGAATCAATTGAAGCAACATGTCTTCAACTGATCTCATGTAGAGATGATCTATTCTCTTATCTAGAAAGTCTAAGTGTTGACTTCTGTTGTAAATGTACTATCTCTCCCTCTCTCTCTGTGCTAAACTATTGAAGACATATAAGAAGAATTGATCAAGGGTTTCCCCACATTGGGGTTTGCCCTGGCTAGCGCCACATCTTGTGTCCTCTTGTCTTGGCTTGTCTTCTGCGATTTATGTTTATGTTCTATTTGTAGTTTACTTTAATGCTGATGTGATTGCTAATCTAGAAAAGATATTGAGCTAGCTGTGAAAATTGAAATAAATTGCTCTAAGCATAGAACATACCTAAAATTAACATGGTATCGGAGCTGAGGTGAAGACAATGCCGAAGCAAGAGTGAAAGAGCAATCACCGAAGACCATTGGGAAAGGACAAAAGGATCAATGGATTCCTCATCCCTCTTCAAATTCACCAAGGGTGAAGTCGAAGCAGAGAATATTATCAGAATGGCGCAACGAAAGTTTCTGATGGCCTACCTAAAGATCACTTCAATGGGAAGTCTGGATCTAAGGGTGGAAGGAAAGGTATATGCCTTGGTTGTAATAAGTTCGGCCATTATGCGAAGGAGTGTCCGAGGTAGGGACACATCACTTGATGATGATAACAATCATTCTAGGGACATCTTCAATGATCAGAGGAATGACAGATAATGCAGGTCATCAAGGAAACAGCTGACTCTTCAAAGAAAGCAAGGAACTCTAGGTATGAAGAATCAAATGTTGTTTCTGATAAGATAAAGAAGCATTATCTTGTATTGGCCCTCTCCTTTAGATTCTTTGGGAATCTGGCTTATTGATTGTAGTGCTTCAAGGCACTCCATTGGATAGAAGGGTGCTCTCTCTAATTTGGTAGAGATGGAAACAATCGTGGGATTATACTTGGAGCCGATGCCACCTATCCCGAAAAGGGTGTAGGGAATGTTACCCCTCAATTGAATGAGGGTAACTCAATTCACTTACAAAATCTCTTTTATATGCCTGATCACAAGAAGAACCTGGTGTCCATTTCGGCAATGGAATTCAAAGGTTACAGAGTGGCATTCATCGATGGAAAGGTACGTGTTTAAAAGTAAAATTTTCTAAGATGCTTTTGAGTTCAGGGTTAGCAATTTGTATCAAGTTGCAAGATGGTCCATTGGGGACCATATCAGTTGACACACCTCATCTATAGCACCGGATGTCTACTTATCGGGCCCTACCCGATGTGAGTTGGATGGTGACTCAGATCCTTGAATTCAAGAAGAGCATGAAAGTACATGTTTGAGATGTACCAAAGGAAAATCTTACAAGGGGACCATTCCCCTAATGTAGCAGGTTCACAGGTTTGGAACAACCTAAGGAGTTTGAGATTCCTGATTGGGAATCTCATGTATACAGGGGGAAGAAAGCCATCTATGGCTTGAAGCAAAACACCTCGAGCATAGTATGAGAGGATTGATAGTTGTCTGATGAGGCTAAGATTCACTAGGAGTGAAACCGATCCAAACCATTGCTCAAAGGTTGTGGATGATAGACCTCTCATACCGGACCTATTTCTGACAGGTGTAGGCCCTCTCATTTGCAGAAGTAAGAGGGAGTTGGATTCCAGATGTGGAATGGTAAACTGCAAGCTCGTGACTACCTCGAGGATCTTAACTTTCAGAAGTTATATGGTGATGATGCCAGACCAGATTTGGGAAATGCCTCTGAGTTTCATAAACTCCATTTGCATTGATGTTCTTGGTGAACTTCCGTCCGGATATATGTTTTGCAGTTAGCATGGTGAGCTCATATTTGGTTGAGCCTCACTGGATTGGTGCCAAGAATCTTCTGAGATATCTTCAGGGCACAATCTATCATGGATTGAGATACACTGCCGGGAACATGAAGCTGCATGATTTCGAATGTTGACTGGGCAGGCAGTGTGGAGGATCACTAGAGCACTTCTCAGTGTTGGTTCTCTTTGGATTGTACTTCGATATCATGGATGAGCAGGAAGCAGAAGTCGATTGCTATAAGCATCGCCGAGACCGAATTCATAGCTATGAGTATGATCTCATGTGAAGCTATCTGGTTGTGGAAGCTCTTCAATGAGCTATTACCACTGCGATTCTCTATGATAACCAGGGGGGGATTCGATTGTTGAGGAATCACGTATTCGATGATTGCTCCAGCAGATAGACATCAGATACTACCTTATCTAGGATATGGTAAGTCGATGAGCGAGGAGGCTCCATCGCATTGAGACTGATGTACAGGTCGCAGACATTTTGTCAAAGCCCCAGGGAAAGGTCAAATTTGTGACTTTCCCGAATGACTTGGAGTCATTGAGAGACCTTTGTATAAGGGTCCTGCATGTTGCATGCATTGAGCTCTGGGGGGTTTGGGGTACTTACTGGAGCAACACACGACCAGAGGGCGACTCACCCTCCCCTAATGGTGCACTGTGTACAGGGTGAATAGCTCAGCCTTCCCCTGTGATACCCTGAGGCGACTTTGGGACAGGATGATTCGTTCTGCTGTGAGCCAGGATGATTCGTTCTCTTGTGGGGCAGGATGATTAGTTATCCTATCGAGGCATCCTACCCATGCAGTCTAGGACTCATGGGAAGTACCTCTCATCTGATCAATGAGCAGGGAAATGGGGTTAGGGACCATAGTAGTACTATCGATGGACGCATCATTGTATCTACCGTACTCCCTATGCTAGGATGACCTTTAATAGATCTGGGATCAGTATGAGTGGTTTGAGACACTCTCTTGTGATATTGATCTGGGATCAATAAAACTGACTTCGGGTCAGTAAGAGTGATATGACACACTCTCTTCAAATGAAACTGACTTCAGGTCAGTAGAGAATGGTATGAGACATTCTCAATCAATTCTTCTTCTTTATGGTTCAGCAGAGCAGTGCAAGGCACTGATGGCAAAGATAGTACAGTGGGACATATGGATCAGCTAATGGAGTTCTCCCTAGTTGAGAGGGAGTGTTAAAATTGGAAACTAGGGCCAAACTCCATGTGAGTCATCTTATTATTGGTAGCTGATATTTTTCTTGGATCCCTCTCATCGAGAGGTGTAGGATTGATCTAAAGATCACCAGATTCCGATAAGTATTTATGGAGATATGAATTTATTTGTGTTATGGGACAAGTCGTCAAGGTCGGCTAGCAACCAAATAAACCCCACATGTGCTCAACGTTTTAGTATAAATAGAGGTGCCTTGAAAGTCATTTGGACACACACTTGGGATCTCTTCCTCTCTACTTGTCTTTGGGTTTTAGTGGGAGGAGAGATCCTAAAGGATTACGCTGCCCTAATGGAGAAGCCCTAAATCAGCCTCTACGCAGTCCTAGGAGGAGACACCTCTACGCATTCAAGAAAGGTTCTATATGTTTTCTTAATGGAGATAAAATGACCTAGCCGCAATCCAATCTGGGAGCTCAAGTTGTTGTCCAAGCATGCCCTAATTAGCTGTCAAGGAAGGGCTAATGTTTCCCTATACTCGGTCCTAATGGGAGGTTCTATACTGCCCTAGCCGCAATCCTAAAGAGGGTGGTTTAAGCTACAGTGAAAGAGAGGAGAAACCTGCCCTATACGCTGGCCTAACCTGCTCCTATATGCAGCCCTAGCCTGCCCTAATTCGTTGTCTAAAGGAATGCCCTAACAGTAGTGTACAAAGGCTACTTAGCCACAACAAGAAGGGAGTTGTTTAGAGGATCATCTATACGCAGCAAGGTAAGACCTTAACACTGTTTTTGAAGGCCTTAGGACAACCCTTAGACGTAGCAACCAGGAGACTTAGCCGCAATCTATGCATGGCCAAACGCAATCCAAAGATGATGATTGGATGCCCTAGTTGCAGCAAGAAGAGACAACAAGGTAATGTCACTTCAGGACAGCATGGAGAGCTTAGTTCAGAGGAGAAGTTGCTGTGGAAGTGTGGATTAGTTTGAGGGCTATTTGTGGGTGCAAACAGGTCTTGAACAGGGTTGTCTCAAGGATCAAGGAGTTGTGTGTAAGGTTGTTAAGACCAAGCCCAAATCAAGATAGTTTGGACTGCAATCAAGGGGTTTTGAAGTGAGCTGTAGATGACAGTTATACTATGATAGGCAGCGGGCCTTATCACCTCAAACAAGAGATAACGTGGATAGGCTTGGGGCAGATCTGTGCATGATATGTACAGTAGCATAATGATGTGATAGGTGGTAGCATGATGAAGGCATATGGTGTTGTATGGTGCAGCCTTGGGACAACAATGAAGCTTGATGGAGCAAGCAAATGGGACAACAATATGGCAACCATGGAATGGCAATATCACTAACAGTGGGATAGCAGTATGGTACATGGGACAACAATGGCAGCATGATGTCCAACAATGTGATGATGAGTGCAACATGGTGCAACATGGTGAGGTGTAGCATGATCACGAGATGCAGCACAATGATAGGTGAAGGAGTCACCTTGGAGAATCAATTGAAGCAGCATGTTTTCAACTGATCTCATGTAGAGAAGATCTATTCTCTTATCTAGAAAGTCTAAGTGTTGACTTTTGTTGTAAATGTACTCTCTGTCTCTCTCTCTCTACTGAACTATTGAAGACCTATAAGAAGAATTGATCAAGGGTTTCACCACATTGGGGTTTGTCCCTGGCTAGCGCCACATCTTGTGTCCTGTTGTCTTGGCTTGTCTTCTACGATTTATGTTTATGTTCTATCTGCAGTTTACTTTAATGCTGATGTGATTGCTAATTTAGAAAAGATATTGAGCTAACTGTGAAAATTGAAATAAATTTCTCTAAGCATAGAACATACCTAAAATTAACAAGTTGTCTGGTTAAGAAAACTCTTTGGAGAGTTATTTGAGCAAGTCCTGGATATTACAGTGATATTTCGTGATAATATGAGTGGGATCTGATTATCTGAGAACCCCATATTTCATGACAAATTCAAGCACATTGAAATCAGATATCATTTCATTCGAGACATAGTACAGAGAGGAGCAGTGAGACTCCACCATATTCAAACTTATGAGCAGATTGTTGATATACTTACCAAAGCATTGTCGAAGAAGAAATTTCTAGTCTTCAGAGATATGCTTGGATTAAGGGATGTTACCCTTCCAGGTCCGGGACCCGGCTAATCAAGAACACTGAGATGTGTGCTCTTCCCCCTTGGTTGAGCTCCCAGGTATGAGGAATTGAGCTAGTGAGCTCATGGGGATGAGGGACCTCCAATTAGGTGTATGCCCAAGTCATGCATCTTGTTTCCCACCCGTTTGGCCAATGGGTGTTGGTTACTTGAGATCAGATTGTGATCCTTACCAGTCATGGTAAGTAGTATCTCGCTCAAGTTAGGAGATGCTGGTGTTCTTGAATTATTATAGATTCTTAACCAGCTATTATGGATTCTTAGCCTCATTGGCTAAGTAGTGGTTTCTTAGTCTTCATGACTAAGGGATATTCATTCTGGGTGGTAGCATGAGTCTCCCCGGTGGTATTTATTCCAAGTTTTAGCATGTGGCTTCCTGATGTCGATTGGAAGCATCTGACTCCTTGATGATATTTGGGTCAGGTTGGAACTTGAGACTCCCCAGTAATGGTTTCTTAGCCTTTATTTGGCTAATCTTGGATTTAGGGTGGCAGCTGAGGCTCCCCTGCCATGAGTATCCTTCTTTAGATTCAAGAATGTTCGGCATGAACCATGATGACTTGACAAGTACAACAGTTTTGACACTATTGATGGAAATTCCTGACTAGTTGAGAGAGAGTGTTGAATTTTGTGCAACTAAGGGTCCATCGAAAGTATGCAGCATGGGTACTCCTTGGATGAGGAATCAAATTGTGCATCCAACGCGTACTCTCGCTCGAAATCTGAGTAAAACCTTAGGGAGATAAGTTGAAAATACGAGTTGAAAAAATAGTTTTTTATTTTTCCCTCTAAAATTTAATGATGTAATCTAATATTATTTTATTATTTCCACTATTATTTTATAATTTCTTTAGGAGGCCCATTTATGACCTCAAAATTCCCCTAATGATTGGCTAGATCTCTATCTTGTATTATCATTGGTGGCAGATCTCCCTTGTATCAGTTTTTGCAGATCTCATATTACAAGTCTCATCCTCTCGCACCTGGAGGATATTTACTTATTATTTGTGGCCAGATCATCTTATTGTGAAGGCGTATTGTCTTGGATTTCTAGCACGCATCTAGAGACTTGTCTATCTCATTCTTAAAAGCTAATCTTCTTCTCGCACTTGTAATCTTTGTTGAAGGATTGAAGGATCTGTTATTCTACATTTGTGATCAGATCTCACACTTCAGAAGATCTATCCTAAAGGGTAATGTTGTTGTCATTGAGAAAAGGGTTTTGTACTATGCTTATGTATCTCTGTTGAACATTTGATGAAGATCTAATAGAAGAATATTCTTAAAGGGTTTTTCCCCACATTGGGGTTTTTCCCTGGTCTTGGACCAAATCTGTGGTCTTACTGTTCATTGAACGTCTTCCATATGGTTATTGGTCATTGTCTGCACCTAAAGGTTGAAGATCTAAGATAATTAATTTCAAAATTGCAAAATTTAACATTCACGAGGAACATCAATGCCTTAATCAACTATCAATACTCAAAGGGATTTGATAAGTCAGGTCCAATAGCATCTCCACATAATTTCTTGAAGTTCATCTCCATTGGTGTGGCCAAGGACTTGCATTCTACCATTCCAAATCTTTCCAACAATTTCACAACATATTTTCCTTAAGAAAGGAAAATCTCTTCGGGATTTTGCCACACTTCTAATCCCAAGAAGTAATGCATCAAACCAAGATCTTTCATTTCGAATTCAGAGGCCAGCTCCCTCTTACACTCTAGCATCAGAGGCTTACTACATATCAAGAATAAATCGTCAACATATAAAACCAAAATGAGAGGCATACCTTGGACCACTTTGAAGTAGAGGTTTGGGTCAGCATTCCTTCTCATGAATCCAAGCTTCACTAGGTAACTATCAATATGGGCATACCAAGCTCTAGAGTCTTGCTTCAAACCATAAAGTGCCTTATTCAACCTGCAAACGTGATTATTCCCGTCATGTGCTTCAAATCACAGAGGTTGCTCAACCAATACTTCTTCCTGTAGTATGCCATGAAGAAACGCAGTCTTCACATCCATCTGGTGAAGGGTCCATCCTTGACTAGTAGCAAGGGCAACAATAGATCTAATAGTGGTATAGCAGGCAATTGGTGCAAATATAAAATCATAATCTTCTACCTCCTTCTGGGAGAAACCTCTAACCACGAACCTTGCTTTATATTTCTCAATACTTCCATTAGCCCCATGCTTGATCCTGTATAGCCATTTTGAAGTTACAACAGACTTTCCTTATGGGTCTCGGAACAACATCCCACACATCATTCTTCATAATGGATTCATATTCTTCGGCTATGGCATCCTTCCAAACTTACTCTTTCACTGCTTCTTGGCTCATCCTGAATGATGGAGCTCATAGCTACAACATACCCCTGGTATCGGCATGGTTTCTTGCTTTCTCTGAAGGTTCCTCTGGCAGTGGCATTGATCTCGACTCCCTGTAAAGTATCACAAAGCCAAAGTGGTCTCTTCCTAGCAGGGGGGTCACATGGAGGAGGATCCAAGGGGTCCATAGGCTCCATGGGGACATCAATGACATTTTTCTTTGGCTCGAGCACAAAAGGGTCATCTAGAAGGTCCACATCATCATCCTCCTTCTCAATAGGAGGAGGAGGAATATCCTTTTCTTTTCCAAGGGCGACATCTTCATCGAAAGTCACATCCCTGCTAAACTCAACATTCCTTTGACCAGGCACTTATATTCTAAAAGTTTTAGAATTATCACAATACTCAACAAATATACCTTTCTTTACAGTGGCTTCCAACTTATTCCTCTTGTCCTTTGGCACATGAAAGTACACGGGGCAACCAAATATCCTCAAATGTCCAAAATCAGGTTCATTCCTGTGAACACTTCTTTGAGAGTCTTGTCACCCAAGGCTTGATGAGGGGTCTTGTCTTGAACATAGACCGTTGTATTAGTGGCTTCTCCCAAAGAAACTTTGGCAACTTTTGATCATGCAACATAGCTTGGGCAATTTCCATGATGGACCTATTCTTTCTTTCAGCCACACAATTATGCTTAGGATTATAAGGTACAATAGTCCCTTTCTTGATTACAGCCTTTGCAAAAATCAATGAACTCATTTGAAGTATATTCTCCACCATTGTCCGACCTGAAAATTTTGATTCTCTTCCCTATTTGACTCTTTATCAGTGCCTTGAATTCTTTGAACATGTCAAACACTTCGTCCTTGTGTTTCAAATAGAATATCCATGTTTTTTCAGAGAAGTCATCAATAAAGATTATATAGTAGAGGTATCCACCAAGGGAGTGCACAAGCATGGGTCCACATAGGTCAAAATGAATGAGTTGAAGAATATCATTGGTCTTGTTTTTGCTAGAGGGGAATGGTCCCCTTGACTTCTTTCCACTTGCACACATCGGGCATACACCATCATGACTAGTTTGGACATCAAGCATCCCAGAAACCATCTTTCTTACTTTAAGTAGGGCTCATAGTGTAGATGAGCTAACCTCTGATGCCATAACTCACTTCGATGATTATTATCATGTACTAGAGCTTGTAACAGTGTTCCATTGACTCTATAGAGTCCTTCAATTCTAGATCCCAGGGTAAAAGCATCCCTCATGCGAGATTCCATCGACCAAGTGAGGACTTTTCCTCTTATAAAGGCAACCCTCATTCCTTTGTTTTCCAAAGCAGATATAGATACTAGGTTCTTCTTTAATCCCGGAACATACATAACATCACGAAGAAGAACGATTTCCCCATGATCCAAATGAAATTTGACAGAACCAAAACCATCCATTGGATATGTAGAGTTGTCCCTGTTGTCGCCCAAAGTGTACACCAAGGGCCACAATGCTCAAGACAAAGGTTGTTACTGTAAACTTTGTCCACACCGTTCTAGCTATCTCTTAGGCAAGCTAAGGGGGGTAGTCCCTAAGAGGTGAAAGATGGATGATGAAGGGAAACTTGTTGGCAACCAACAAGTTCTAGGAGATGCACTAAAAGCTATCTTATTAACTTGACTTAAATTAGATGCAAGCAAGATTAATTAAGCAATGTTTAAGATATTCAATTAAATTTAGACAAACCAGATTTAAAGTTATGAGACCAGTGCCTTTAAATACAATGCTCAAAAATAAAAGACTTGCAAGATAAATGATTCACCAAGTAACAAGATGACAAATGTTGCTTTAGATGGATGATCGACTAACTTTATATGAAATTCAAGATGAAACGAGATGTTAAAGACTTAAGCAATTAGGTTATGATTTGCTCTAAGCTAAACGCTAAGTATTTAAACGAAAATTTCAATGAAAATCCCAACTATGTAGATGCTCAAAATACTCAATTTAGGAAACGAAAGATATACAATTTTCCACAAGTCCACGATAGAGTAATAAAAATGTTGTCACAATTACTTGAAAAATTTCCAAACTAAATATGCAAGAAATATCCAATAATTCAAGTAAATAAATCCCTAGTTAGAATTAATTTTCCTTTTAAACGGTGAGCGATCTCAATAGATATCAAGCATTACAAAATTAAAACCCAATGCCAATGATCATGAAACTTAGTTGAAGCATGCAAAAGGCTTAAGCACTTAAATTTCATTAATTAATTTCCAGGAAAAAAACATGAAACTTAGATGCTAATCGAATAAGCACTTCAAATAATTCTGGAGTTAAATGATTTTCTAAATAACTCAAATCCAGAAAATATTTCCTTTCTTATAGTCAAACTTACAAAAATTTAAGAAATTATATTGCTGCCTTGACTATAGAAAAATTTAAAATTTTTACCACAAATTTTTTTTTAAGATTTAAAAGCCCCAAAACCCTTATCATAAAAAACCCAAAAATGAACTTTAGATTAAAAAATTATGTCATACTTTGGCAAATTTGTGAAAATTAAAATCTTTTAAAAGGGCCGAAATAAAACTTTTTAATGTGGAAAAGTTTTAAATTTAATTTTTTTATGGGTGAAAGGCCACTTAAAAATTTTAAATCAAATGTTTATGAAAATTTTAATTTTAAAAGACCAAAACCAAAACTCGAAATGAAATCTGAATGAAAGTGTGAGGATAGGGTTAGGAGGAACAGAATGAGGAGATGGCAGTGGACAGAGACACAGGAGTAGTTAAGCAGCGAAGGAGCCGCGAGCAGCAAAGAGGATATGCACAGGAGGTGACAGCGTGTAGAGGGAGAAGGGCCGCATGCTGAACGAGATGAGGACGCAAGCAGGAACGCGAATGGAGGAAAGAGGAACGCGCAGGGAGCAGTGAGAAATGGATGTTAGCTCAAGAAAGAGGGAGTGGGGAATGAAGGGAGGACGCAGCACAGGGAAGAGGAGGAAAGGGGCTATGAAGGAGATGAAGGGGCCAGCAGCAGATAGAGATACGAGCTCAGATTTCGCAAAGGAAAGGGAGTTGCATGAGGGTAAAGGCTAAATAAGATAAAAAAGAAAAGAAACGAGCAAAGAGATGAGGGTTTCGAAAGGGAGCAGAGAGAAAAAACGCAGAGGAGAAGGTTGGCAAGGAAAAAATGCAAGGATTGGAAGAGGTTTTGTAAATGAGGGGAGGAAAAAATTCAAAATTGCAAAGGAGGAGATAGCTGGAGCTTCAAGGTAGCAGATGGGAGGAAAAATGGTAGCCCAAGGGCCTATTTTTTTTTTTTTAGAATCCCATAAATTTTATCTCAAACTAATGTATTTTTGCTTCAATTATTTTATGAGAAAATCCCAAATCTGAAAATTTTAATTTGAATATTTTGACTGAAAATTTTCCCTGTAAAAAATTGTTTTTGAGACAAGAACTTGCCCTCCATGGTTTAGATCTGTCTCGGATCTTGAAAAATCTCCTTGTATAACTTTAGATACGCTCCTGCACAATCAGAAAACGAAATACCTAAAACTTAATATGTACAAAATAAAATGAAATCCCAGGACCTAGAGATTAAAAAACTTCAGATCTACAAAATTTAATTACAGATCTATACAAATAATTCACAGATCTATCAAATCTGAGGAGTATGAGTCCAACTCCGCTCCAAGATTTGTAAATTTGAGACTCTTTCTAGTCAGATTAACACAATATTTTGAAGATAAATAATTTTTTAAGTTTTAGGTACTAGCCCAAGACACCCTTGCAAGATATAATTTGTTAGATAATCTAGGAATTTTAATCGGAAGGCTCTCCAGATCTTAAGTTTCGGGAGTCGGTTGGTTCAACCGAGAACTTCCCCAAACGCCCAAAATTTCTGAATCAAATGATTTCTGCACACTTATAAAATAAGTCGTTAAACCAATAGAGGTATAAAATAACTATTAAATCTTTAAAGATTAGAGATACCTACTAATCAATTAAAAATCTTAATGTTATCTTAAAACCCAACAACCTAAGTAAGATACTTGTGCAATAGATTGATCTACAAGAGCTATTAACCAACAGCATATAAATAAAATCAGCAAAATTTTAAATACAAGTTACCATAATATACCGGAGAGGAACACTGCCATCAAGTAAAACCCCAAAGACTTTGCATTGTATTATTCAAGAAAAGTTTACAAGAGCTTCAAGAGTTAGGACACGATCTAAAAGATTGGATGATTTGAATGACAACTGACCTCTTATTTATAGATTAATTCTCCAGCAGCTAGTTGGCTTGATCCCCGTCAAAGTAATCTCGACCGTTAAAAAAAATTAATTATCTTTTAATCTCCCTCGTCAAAATTATTTTATTTTTGACGAAATTCGAATTTTTCATTTAATTCAATTTTAATCAACTCAAAATTAACTATTTTGAGTTCATGTCCTCAAAAAATTGACTTTGACTTAACTACCAAGGCCCAAGGGTTCAAAATCTCTTGAAATTTTCAATATTCCCTTAGTCGGGGACCTCCAAAAACTAATTCTTCTAGAACCCACGAATTTTTTAATTTGGAGAATTAATTTTTCCTAGGACTTAAAATTAATCAAAGTTTTGGCTTAGGATTTTAATTTATTTTTGCCAGAAAATTTAATTAATTGAATCATGAGGGGATCAATAATTTTTCCAACCCTCTAATATTTTAGCCATGGCATCTAAATATGAAAGACCATGCACTAAAATATTTTTTACATCAAGATATTACAATTTAACCCATGATAGGGGAACACCCGTTCATTATAGACCCTCAATCATTTACCCAATTTTGCGACTCAAATATGATCTAGTAGAAAAAGTAATTTGTAATAAAGCAATTTAGTCAGTTAGCTTAAATTACTCCAAAATTACTTTTACAAAGACTCGACTAGAACACTAGGACTTACATAAGATCTTGAAGACAAAATCTGCCCTAGCTTTGGGGTGAGGCTGGAGAGAAAAACTCTGACGATCATCCGTGTTTAGAAACACACATAAATCGATAAGACGGAAAACCTCCTAGGATAGAAATCGTCATCAAAACTGTAGGCTTACCTAAGTTGTTACATACATAGGCGGTCTTATTAGGATCATTTACATTATAAACTTGTAGAATGGGTTTACAATTTTAACAAACTGAAGATTGATGATGAATCCTGCATGATCTAAATAATGAAATCCCTTTTGCGAAAAAAAGGGTGTACTGCTATAGGGACGTTGACACGGAGTGGTCAGCAATCCCTAAGCATGATCTTTAGATTTGTCTCCCTCTCAACCAGATTTGAGGGGACTTCCTGATACTCAGAGAAATGTCTAGAAGCCCCACTATCTACCAACCAACTATCACAAGAATCCGAAGGAGAGGAACTAGAAAGAGCATAAATAAGAATATATTCAGATTGAGTAGAAGTTGCATTATTTCCATACATGGAGTTCCTTAACCTCTTTTGAGGATGATGGTCTTCTTCACAATCATCAAGAGCATCTCTTCTTCTATCATCTCTTCTTGTTTTATCGTCTCCTCTTCTTCTATCATTGAACCTGATGCTGTTGAAGCCATGATTGTTGTTGTATTTGGGCCTTGGAGCATTTTCATTTTCCAAGAAATTTTGGGCGAAGTGTTCATACCTGTGGCACTTGAAACACTCAACTTGTCCTTCTTAAATTTTTCTTTGAGTGTTCCTAGATGTTGCCTTTCTTGAGTCAGATGGACATCCTCATTAAGGGAATTTTGAAGTCTAAAATGGGCTTCATAATGAAATTATAAAATAATAGTGGAAATAATAAAATAAGATTAGATTACATCATCAAATTTTAGAGGGAAAAAACCATTTTTTCAACTCGTATTTTCAACTTATCTTCCTATGGATTTACTCAAATTTCAAGCGGAAACACTTGTTGGATGCAAAATTTGATTCCTCATCCAAGGAGTACCCATGTTGAATACTTTCGATGGACTTTGCTACACAAAAAATGTGATTGCAATCAAGTTTTTTCATGTATTCCTAATTTTTGGTGTAGCAGGGTCCATCGAAAGTATGAAACATGGGTACTCCTTGGATGAGGAATTAAATTTTGCATCCAACGAGTATTCCTGCTCGAAATTTGAGTAAAAACTTAGGGAGATAAGTTAAAAATACAAGTTGAAAAAGTAGTTTTATTATTTTATTATTTTTTAATCTTTTTACTTTTTTATCCCAAAAATTGTGAATCATCCCCCATGGTTGACATCATCATCTTGAATCCTATTGGTTCTTATAAAGTTTATTTTGGTTGTACGTTTTTCTTAGGAGGCCCACTTTAGACCTCAAAATTCCCCTAATGCTTCATTTCCTTTTCTTGTCTCAAGCAATAAAAGCATAGGGTTCTCCTTCTTCATGCTTTTGTACCCTCCCTTTGGAGATCATTGTGGATTCTTCCTGAGTACATTTTCCAACCAACTCATCAAATGTCGGAAATTTGTCATTGTTTCTTATAGCAATGATGAAGGTTTCCCACATAGGAGGAAGACCTTGAAGAGTAACAAGCACTAGCTCTTTGTCAGATATAGGCTCTCCAACAGTTTGTAAATGATCCCTTAGTTGGGATATCCTCATGACATAGGATTACACAGATTCCCCCCTTGTTCATCTTAATGTCCTTGAGTTGATTCTTCAAGGAAAGAATATGATTCAAGTTGTTCACCTCATATATTCCAACCAACTTATCATAGATTTTCTTAGACTTCATCAATTTCCAACATATGTAAGCAAATGATCTTTCAAAGATTCAGTAAGAATTTTCATGGCTTTGAGCTCACCTTTATTATATTTGGATTTCGCAGCAACATGAGCATTTTTTGGTATGTCAGGTACTTTTCCTTCCACATATTCCAAGACTTAATTATCATCCAATATGACTTCCAATCTTATCCTTAGAGCAGCGAAATTTGATGAGTCACCCAGCTTCTTTGTATCCTTGAAGTAAGAAGTAGACATCTTGACCAAGTCAAATAGGCTCCTTTAGCTTCTTCCAAAGATGATTGCTTCAAAGGTGATTGCTTTAGTCTCTTGTCTCCTTGGGCTTTTCTTCACCCCAACCTTGATTACATGTTAATTTTCCACTGTTCTATGCTTTAGTACAATCACATAGCCCAATTATTTCTTCAATTGGCAATCACTTTTAAACAAATTTAATCTTCCAATAATAATGAGCAATTGTCGATAGAACAGTAAATCCAAGATGCAATAGAAGACAGTCAAGATCAATGACAAAAGATGCAAAATTTGGTCGAAGACCAGGTGAAAACCCCACAAGGGGGAAAACCCTTTCAAATTCTTCTTTTATTAGATTGTCATCAAATGTTCAGCAGAGAGATACAATATTCCAATCAATCAATGAGTCAAAGAACAACAACTTTGACTAGCCAATTCAACTAACCAATATCCAATGAGAGATGAGCTCAAAAGTCAAATCTGATCCAAAGTCAAAGTTTGCAATTTTTGGTCAATATCAACGATAGTCAAAGTGTCTCCAAAGCAGCTCAGTCAACATTCAAGGAATTGGGCATCCTTTGCTGATCAAAGTTAAGGCAAAATAGTTCCAAAATAGCTTGGTCAAAGGAGAGAGAATCCTTGCGGTCAACTTCAAATCTATGTGATCAAAGTCAATAGTCAGCAACATTCAAAGTAGCCTAGAAAACCTCACTCTCTTTGTCAAACAACTCGACCTTCCAAAACAGAGAAATTCCCATGTCAAATGAAGTCAAACAAGCTCCAAGATCGAAAAGTCAACGTTGGTCAACGTCCCAAAAGAAAAGATGATTTCCGTCAACAGAAAAACCCTTCCTCTCCTTTGCACGTGTGGAGATAGACCTACAATATCATATGAATTGAAGATGTGTTGATGTGATGCTCCAAAGTGATGTGACAAATGATGTATTTATATGCTTCTTAGGTGGTCAAATTAGCTTGCCCAGGGCAACTTGTACTTTTGTGTACTTGTGGATTCCACTACAAAAATTAAATCTTTCCTTGACCAAATTCATTTCTTCCAAGGGCTAGGAGGGGTCTTTCTTGATGAGGAAGGTTGGCCAAAGGAGGGAATTTATCCCTGAGTTGCCAAATTAACACATAGATCTAGACAATAATCAGATTGTGGAAGTAGGTCTCTTAAGAGTGATCTCAACGCCCTGTCCTTCACCAAAGCTTTGAGACCATGTTGATTTTTATAGGACAAGCACATATTTTCTGCAAGACAATTACTTCCTGTAACGAACAAAGTTCGTATATGCAGCAATAATCTTCAGAATACTTCGAAGACCAAGACATCCATTGTAAGAAAAGTAATTGTATATTGAATATTATATAAAGAATTGATGAGATGATTACAAATGAAGGTGAGGGCCTGCTTATATACCCTAGGCAGGTGTCCCTTTATGAATGGTCGTGTCCTTAGGGACATACCTCTTCATTAACTAATTAATCATTATTTATGATGTGTTATTATTATTTAAATCTATATTTTATTCATAACATTGCCTTCCTCCTCAAAAAGCTTTGTCCTCAAAGCTTGTTGATGAAAAGGCTTGATCTCTTTTTCTGTTTCGAATATCTTCTTGTCTCAAAACTTCATCTTCGTTGATACAAGACGATATGATCCTCTAAGTGATAAACAAAATTGTCACATTGAGAAGGGATCAGACCATCCTAAATTAATCTTTTGTGGAATCTAGCAGTGACTGGAAACTTATGATGAATTGTTATCACAAGACCGGATTAGATAAACTTCAGTATTCTTTGGAACATAAGTTTGTTGTTTATGTTATGAGTGATACTAGTACGTAGATTGGTTGAAGAGTCTGCTCCTCTGATTCTAATATCGATAAGGAGTTCTTCTGTTTTGACTTTTCCTTATCATGTGTGTGGCAATTTCCCGATTAACTTCAGGTACTGATGTTGTTGAACTGGGTACAAAATCATCACATGGAATTTCCATCATCTAAACTGCAACATCTGAATATGTTCTTCCTTTAAATGGTTTGTCATCTTCTTGAGTTGTGATATTGATTGGATCGGTGTTCGTATTTTTTTCTTCAACGTGGGCCAAGTACTTCAACACTTCTTTTGTGATAAATTCTTCTAATTTGTTCTTCAATGATTTCTTATCATTTTTAAGTTTCTTAATTTGATTGAGTAGACTTTGATTATGATTTTTGAGACGTAAGAGTTCCTCATTTTCTGGATCGACTTTATTTTGGCATTCAAGATTCTCGTCTTTTAAACACTTGATTTGTTCTAATAATTTTCTATTAAGGTTCTTTAAGCATAAATTTTCTTTTTTTTTCTCTGATAAATATTCATTGAGTTTCTTGTCGAAACTTTCCCTTTCTTGTTCTAACTTGTGCTTCTTAATGTTAAACTTTTTGACTTATTCAAGTAGTTTTTGGATATGATCTTTTAAACAAGAATTATCTTCGCTCTTATTAGATATGACCTCTTCAAGCTCTTTTTGCTTCTTTGTTATTGTGTTTTGATTCTTTTGAAGTATTAAGTTCATAATAGCTCTAAAGTCTTCTAAAGAAGGCATTATCTATTCTGACTTCATTGTCATGTCTTAGGATGTGATCATCCTTCTCTTATAAGAAAACATCAAAAAACATTTCTCTATGTTTAACATGAGCGTACCCAATTCTTTAAACCAAGGTTGACCAAGAATTATGCCAACCTCTCTATCATACATGGTTACAACACGAAATTGAGATACGTACTCATAATGATCCACTATCACTTGTAAATCATTAATTTCATATTTTTTACCAAAAATATCTTCTGCTTCGCCTACATTGGCATCTGAGATTAATAGTTGATTCACCAAATTAACATTAATGTAATTTTCATCGTTGCTTGTATTGATAACGATATTAACTTTTTTCCCTTGGATGTTCCCTTTTAATGCAATTGTTCTGTAATCCGTGATCGAAAAACCTTTATAGGAAAATCTTCCTTCCTTTATTACCAAATTATAGTCCATTCTTGGTCTTTAAGTATTTAAGTACTTCGATTTTTATTTTATTTTTTCTTCTAAAAGTGCTCTAATATTAATAATCACCTTTGTACTTTTTTTTCCTCTTTTTCTTGTAATTTCTTTTTATTTCTTTTTGTATGAACCTAAAATACTATGTCACATATATTTCCTAGATTCCTATATATATATATATATATATATATATATATATATATATATATTTCCTTTCCCAATACTATTAAATATTTTATTAAACCCTCCCCTCTAATAATAAACTACTTTTAATGTCTTTAATTTTAATTAAAAGCTATTTAGTTTGCTTTTTAACTTAACAACTTTTGTTTTTAGCAAATTGTGTATGTTGCGTGTTTTAATTCCCTTCCTGATGCTTAAATTCAACGGTCGCACTGTTTTGGATTTTGGTCGCCTCCAAGTGTCATCTTTTAGCCCTGCGTGAATACCTTTGGCAACAGATACAACGGTTTGCAAGTAAGAGAAGGCGTTAATTCTAAGTTTGACTACCACTGCATCAACGAGCCCTATTTCCCTTTGGCTAATTACATTAGCGATTGTAGTTGTGATCTGAAACGTGGTACAACTTCACTGTATGAACACGATGGTTGGATTTGATGGATTGACGGCTTGAGCAAGCAGACAACAAGACGAATGGAAATGCTCGAACAGGTGAACGACAATATGGAGGGTGAGGAGGTTGCAACTCTGACTGTCGGTGGTTGTGCGACCTGGGACGGTGATCTGATCACTGTTACGTGTCGTGATTGCTAGTTGCATGCCAACAACAGCAGGGGATTTAATGTGGTATAGTTATTCTATTGACAAGTCTGTGGCTTTAGGCTGGTTGACGGTCGTGTAGGCTTTGCTTGTGGTAGCTTCGGCATTTGTCGAACTATGCGTCTTAGCCGTGGCTGTAGTCCAGTCGTTGCGCCAGCTACATGTAGAAAAAGCGCCTATTAGCAATGGTTTTCCATTTTTCTATCACGATGGTGGCAAAACAATGTCTAGAGTATGAACAACAACGATGACGAAGGGTGTAGCCAACAGGTGACATAGGCCTAGCGGTGGATCGACTGGCAGCTATGGCAGATTCCCTTGTGGTGGCGAACGAGCACTGGTTGTCAAGGCAGTTGCGGTATTGCGCTGTTGGGCCAAACTTTTTTGAATTTTCTATTTTTGAAATATTTTTTTTATTTTATTCAACTTTTTTTATTTTTCTAATATTCTCTTTTTTTTAATTATTTTTTTCTAATAATTTTTTTTAATATAATTTTTTCTTTTTTCTTTTTTTTAATATATTTTCTAATTAATTAATTATTATTATTATTATTTTAAGTGGCCAAGAGCCTGACAGCGAAATGGAGAATCTCCAACATGTATAACAAAAGTTTTTTTATTATGACAGCAACAAGGTTGACGAAAATTGATGGCCAAAGGTCGGGTGCAAATGTAGCTTTGTTCAGCTGTTGCGCTGCCAGAGGATTGATACCAATGTAACGAACAAAGTTCATATACGCAACAATAATCTTCAAAATACCTTAAAGACCAAGCATTCATTGTAGGAAAAGTAATTGTATATTGAATATTATATAAAGAATTGATTAGATGATTACAAATGAGCGTGAGGGCTTGCTTATATACCCTAGGAAGGTGTCCCTTTATGAACGGTCATGTCCTTAGGGACATACCTCTTCATTAACTAACTAATCATTATTTAATATTTATGATGTGTTGTTATTATTTATATTTACGTTATTTATATCTATATTTTATTCATAACACTTCCAATGATACAATTACTTATTTAGAACATTTCAAATCATAAAGCAACTACACTTCAAAAAATTTCAACCATAAATGCAATAAGGCAATAGAGATCACAGTAAAATCAAGATGCACAAGAGACACAAAATTCACCTTGGGAAAACCCCAAACCAGGGGAAAAACCCAGCAACATTTTCTTAGGAGAAATTGTTCAATTCAATCAATATGTACATCTGATTTTCCAGTCAAAATACCAAACCATTGACCAAATGAAATTCCAAGTCAAACCAGTGAAAGGAGAAAGGAGAAGTCAAACTTTTGCTCTCAAGTAAAATATGGTCAAAGAGGCCGAAATTTGGCTTGTCGTTGCTCCGGTTAACTAAGGTCAAGGGGGTTGAATTTCGATCTTTCTGCTTCATAGAAAAATTCAATCAAACTACCTAGTTTGGCTTGTGGTCAATGTCCAGTGTTTTTCCTTCAAAGATTTGGTCAAGGTCAAATCAAAGATGCTCAAAATATGCCCAGAATATTTGTCGTCAAATCAATCAAAGGTTCCAATTCAAAACAACCAAAAATTCCACGAACAAAGTTGGTCAAACTTCAAATTCTTCCTCCTTCGCATGTGTGAGCAGAACATCAGACTTGCTTGAGAGAAGTTGAGTTGACGCCGAATGAGGAGGTCTCTTTGTCAATTTATATGTGTCCAAACAAGTGGGTTTTTGAGCAATGGTCAAACACCTTCATGAGGTGGGGTCAACCTGTCAAATTGGTGCCGAGTTGAACATCATAATAATAATAGTTTTTCCTTTTACTTGTTGACTTCAAATATCGACCACAACGACATATTTTCAACATACGTGAAACCCAAAAATAAAATTTATTTTATTTTAATTTCCATAATTTTTTAGGCCGACTTAGGAGGCTTCTTGCCATGTGGGAATACCTCCCAATGATACACAAAAATCAAGACTTCCTCTTAACAAAGGGAGGTATTTTCCTTCACTGCAACAATTTCTCCTTTAGCTGAAATTTTTCCTTCCTTAAGAAGAGTTTATGAGCTTGCCATATTGATGCATGTCTATAGATAAATCCATCTTGGAGTGGACAATGTAACGCCTCATATATCCAAAGTTGGTCAGATTCCTTTATGGCCCCTTAGGCAAATGTATCAATCTCCTCTGGTCATGACCTAGCCTAGGCATCCAAATTTTTCTAGCTTCTCAAGAGAGAATTTGTCTTTGGACCATTCACCTTTTTTGGTAAAAGTCCTTTATGACCTAGCCAAGTCCTTCTGGCTTCAAAGGTGAATTTCATCTATCTCCTTTGGTCGACATAGCCAAGTCCTCCTAGCTTCTAAGGAGACGATTTTTCCAATCCTTATAATTTCCCTGGGACATTCATCTTTGGTCAACCTAGCCAAGTCCTTCTAGCTTCAGAGGTGAATGTATCCTATGATTGCCTTGGTAAATGCCTTGGGCCATTCACCTTTTTGATCAAAGTCCTTTATGACCTAGCTAAGTCCCGGTGGCTTCAAAGGTGAATGTATTCATCTCCTCTTAGTCAAAGTCCTTTGTGACCTAGCTAGAGTCCTTTATGGCTTTAGAAGATGGACAGCCTAAACCTGTAAAGACCTCATCATTCCCTTCCAATGAGGGAAACATTTAGCATCATATTAAGCTCATCCTTGAAGTATGTCCACAATTTGCTCATATGTGGATATCTATAGGAGCTCTATTGCTCCTTTCTGTATCATGTCTCAAATGAAGTGGCTTGGCCATGTCCTTCTGGCTTCTGAAGCAGGTCTTACCATGGTAGTCTTGGCTTCTCCTTCTATCATGTGAGCAAGTCCTTCTACCACTATTGCTCCCTCTATCATGTAAGCAGGTCCTTCTTCTATTGTTGCTCCTTACTAGGAGAAACCTCTTGTCACAAACCTTTCTTTGTTCTTCCTGATGCTGCCATCTGTTGCCAAAATCATTGCTTTGAAGCCTTCAAGATGTACATGTAAACCTCATTCAGGAGGCCATGGAAGAAGCAATTATAACCAAGCAAAAAATATATAAAGACAAGAGGTTCACCGAGGAAAAAATAGCAATAATCAAGGGAGGAAGGTATGAAGTACTTATTTCTTGATTAAGGAAGAAACTATAGAGGGTTGTAGGAATGAAGTCCATCTACAATCTCATCAAGCTTGGATTCCTTTGACTTCTTCATCTTGCGGAATAGGCTTAGAAAGCCATTCATCGATCTTAGGAGTTTAACTCTTGTATCAGGTTGTCCTTTGCCTCCAATGCTCACATAGAGATCAGCTACTTTAGACCATAATTAGTTTCCCACCTGGGAAACTTTCTTGATCAACTTCTCAAGTTTGGGCTTATCCCTTCAACCCATGCACTACTTGTTGTCAACATAAGACTCCTCAATCAACTCTTTGTCTTGTTATTCTATCCCTTCTTTGGATCTTGGTCAACTGTTATAGATATTACTTACGATCGCTACACTACCTCTACTGTCTCCATCTTCCTGAAGATCAAAGGTCCACAAAGCGAGGTTATCCCTCAAAAGTTGCATGATGAAATGTTCTCTGTATGACTCTTCGCTCAAGGTGTCAAGTTCTACAATAGCTTCATCAAAAGCTTGCTTGGCCAGATGACAAGCCCTTTCAGCTAAATCCATTATTTCATAGTAGAAAATAGAGAAGTTCAAGGCCAATACAAGCTTGATTGGATGAGTTGGCACTAAATCTGACTTTGTAGTACTTGAAGCTATCTGGTAAGATTTCAAGCACTGATTAGCAGCTTCTTTTCTCTCATTTCATGCTCTGAATTCAGCCAAATAACGGTAGTATTCTCCTTTCATTTTGTAGTAAAAAACAGTGGATTCTCCAATACTGGAGGAAGGAAAAAGGTTTCATCAATGATGGTCATAATATCATGGCAAATCTTGGAAATATTTGCTTCCACTTTCTGTCTGTACTCCTTGATACATTTCACGTTATGATCATTGTCCTTTGCTTCCTCCTCTTGCTCAATAGAAGAAATTATTTTCCATGAAGCTCGTCGAGCCTCATTCGCATTTTTCTACAGTTAACTCCACATCCAACTTTGCGACCCTTTTCATGGCTTAAACCATTTCATCGTATCACTTAGCCTTCTCAACGAGTTTGTCCATGTAAACATGATTCTCCTGCTCCTTGTCGCTACTCATCTTGTTTGAACACAGATCCATAGACTGGCCTGGCCTGGCCTCTTTGAAACTCCTCCTTCGGTGTCACGGGAGCTAGAGAGTAGTGGAAGAACACTCTATATATCGACATTATCCCATATATTCCCCAATTGTCACTGAGATACTACACCCGAGATCAAATGAAGTTGAAAAACTTCCCCGTCCGCTTGTGAAACATTGACAGATCCCCTTGAGTGAACAGTCACAATGGGTACTACTAATCTATGCAAAGAATATACCATGTCCTTAGCTCTTTCCAAGGCTAATCTTTCGAACTCTGAGGCCCTCTTTGAAAGCTTAACGATTTTATTGTCAACTGATGGAGAAAAAATACCGTTACTCTCGGATCATACAGTCTGGGACCCTCGGCCTATCTTTCTTGGCCAGGCCTATGGCCCCGTGTCCAGGCCAACTCGACCATCCGACATTGCATGCCATGTAATGTATATGGTGACCAAGTACTACAATGCGTTGTCCAGGGTGGACCAATCATCCAAAATTTCACATTGTAGCATGCTGATTTGACACCAGGACTTTCCAATACGGCAAAATTGTCCAACGAAACACATCGCAGAGATAACCATAGCTAGGTCAATAAACTTGACCTATGATAAAGTTTTTCGCCAAGATTGAACTAGCGAATCATATTATTTATCTGGATTGCAAAATCTTACTTTGATCTACATATCTCTAGTACGTCAAATCTGTTGGTTTCTGCATAGGGATTGTTTTGCAAATATTCCAGGGAAACACCATTGAAATTGTAGCACACAGATCATATAATTTGCATGACAAACTTCTTTGTGCATGCCTTGCTTAAATTACAAATTATACATGCCAAAGCACACCTCTTCACGCATTGTACATGTTGTTTGATCCTCAAATCACTTCAAGTTGACTTACGCATGGTTCTTGTTGAAAAATGTGTAACTAGGTTCGACCTTCATAAGTATGAAATGTATTTTTGTAAATATATGATCTGAATCTCATGGCTCTGATACCACTTGATCGGAAAATGATCTAAGATAATTCATAAGGTATTACAGACTCGTGTTCGGATGTGCCTATGTTATTTTATGCAACGGATTGATAAGATTGCGAAATACACAGACACTGAAGCAGTAAGAGAAACATAATAAGCAAACACATACACGACAAATTTAATAAGGAGTTCACCCAATACTCCTGGGCTACGTCTCCTGGTCTAGCCTTCAGTGGTGGCCTCTCTATTGTTCTTTCAAAGCAGAGTTTTTACAACAGTGAGCTCAATTTGAGTCTCACTTCAATAGATAATAATCAGTAGGATGGTACTTGGATTCCCCAAGTCTTTGGAGTACACAGACTCTCCTTACTGAAACTTGACCTCTATTGGTCACAATGGTATGAGTCCAATCTGAGACTCAATACATGACAGGCATATACAGAGGAGTTTGCTTGAACCTCTCAAGCCTTCTCTGGAGTACACAGACTCTCTGACTCTCTCTGTCTCTGTGTCAATGCTGCCTTTTCTTCTGTAGGTCAGCGCGATTTACTTCTTTCTGTTCTCTGCTCTTTACTTCTTGCTCTCTCTTGCTTGCTTGTCTCTCTGTCAGTTCGTGGCTTTAAAGCCAATCTTTCTGACTGTTCATTTCCACTTCCTGGCTTTCTGGTTCTCCTGCCCCTGTCCATTTGAATTCCTCTATTCTGCGTCTTCATCACTGTGTAACGCCTCACAGGGAGGTGGCCACCTGTTTCATAACGAACTGAGTATCAGTTCTCTTGGAAATGTTTGAACTGTCGTTATTTCCGTTTAACTCCCAGAATGCCCGCGAACATGATTCTTCTGCCAACTCATCGTTCATGCCAGACTTCAAATCTTATACACTCGGCATGTTTACCCCGTTGAATCCGGTCATCCATCAGATCGCATTTCCGCTGTCGATCTGGAGCCTCTAGATCCTACGGTCTCCATCCATATCAGGCAGGTGAGTAGCATGATGTTTACCCGTCCGATGTGAGCGGTTTTCTCTCTCTTCTGCCAGAGGCATGGCACCTATTGTGTGGCATCGGGCGGGACTCAGTTGAAATCGCTTACTGCTTGAAGCCCTTCCGATATTCTGTCGGTTTGTGTGGGACCTGCCTCTGACGAAATCGGCGCGATACCCGTACTGTATATGACTTTTCGAGTCCAGGTCGCTCGGGGCTTTTCCTTCTTCGAAGGGTTTTCCCGGCTAGTCGCTAATCGCATATCAAAAACTGCTTATGTTTCTTGATATGACCTCCCATGCTGCTAATTTGTGACAGCGCGCATTACCATTGGCCAACGGTCTGCGTGCTTGATCGAGGATCCGCGTTGCTCCGCGCTGACCACAAATTGCAACTGGTACGAGGATACTTCTGATAAGCTTGATATTTATAAGACTTTGAAACTTTGGCATGAATTTTACAGAGTTCATGAAAACTTAGAGAGTGTTCTAGGATCCAATTTGGATCACGGCCTTCCCACTAAAAAAGCTTTTGGACCACCAAAAGTTGGTTTTCAAGCATCGACTAAGTGAGGGTATAGATTCCTCGCTTGCCCAATTTCTATCCATTTTGCACTACTTGGTTTTGAACCTTTGAGCCCAATCCTGAGGTACTAAACATCACCTCTGCGCGTAGTTCTCACGTTCCTGTCCAGAACTGTATCTTCCTGCAATTCATTGAGATATTCAGGTAACAGATCATCAATAGAAGGAAATTGACTCTGCTCTTCGGGATCTTCAATTAATGAAGGCTCAAATAGTCTCAAGTTTTCTGCATTAACAACTAAGTAGATGTTCATGTAAGCTAGTAAATCAAGGCGAAAAGCATTCTCACCAATTTTCTCAAGTATCTTGAAAGATTCATACCTTATTGGCTTCAGCTTCTTACCTTCACCTTGCATTCTGTCTTTGCTGATATACAACCAGACTTGATTACCAACTTGGAAACTATGCTCAATCTGATGCTTATCATGCCTTGCCTTATACTTGGCTTGGCTCTTTTCCAGTTGTTCCTGTACTACCGGTGAATCTCTTGGATATGTTCAATGAACTTGATTTCCTTGTCCACATCACTGTGTCCATCAACTGCTATGTCTTTACCAAAGACAAAATCCAAGGGAGACCTTAGTGTGAAACCAAAACAGGTCTCAAAAGGAGATCTCTGTGTAGAAGAATGTTTAGCATGGTTGTAAGCATGTTGCACATAACATAAATGTTCATCCCAAAGCTTGGGATGCTTGCTGCAATAGCCTCTGAGCAACTGAATCATTGTCTTGTTGACCACTTCTATTTGACCATTTGTTTATGGATGAAAGGTTGTGCTCTTCTTCAGTCTGGTGTCCATCAATTCCCACAGACTCAACCAAAACTTCCCAACAAATTGAGAATCTCGATCAGATACAATGGAAGTGGGTAATCCAAAATGAACCCATACATGCTGAAAGAACAACTTTGTTGTTTGTTTACCTGTAATATGTTTGTTACAAGGTATTAAAATATGCATTTTGCTGAACCTATCCACAATAACATATAAATAGTCATGACCTTTTCTAGATTTAAGCAGTCCTCGAACAAAGTCCATGGAAACACTTTCCCAAGGATAAGAAGGAACTGGTAATGGAGTGTACAAGCCTCGTTTTCTATTGTTGGGCTTGCTTTTAGCACATATAGTACACCCCCTTACATATCTAGAAACTGTCTCATTCATTTTTGGCCAATAACAAAATCTTTGCAATTGTGCAACTGTTTTACTTACACCAAAGTGACCTGATATTAGAGAAGTGTGTGCTTCTTGAATTATCTTTACTCTTTCAGTTTGTGGAATGCATAACTTTCCAAAATGATACAAAAGTTGGTCCTTAACATGATAATCCAATTCTTCTACTTGTTTGCCACGACTTAAAGTTGCATATACATCTTTAAAATCTATATCTTGAGCATACTGTTCAATATAGATTTCATGCAATATTGAATTATGCTTAAGTTTAGTAGATGCATTTATGATTGGTCTGGACAACATATCTGCAACTTTATTGTGTATGCCCTTTTTATACCTGATAACTAAATGAAACTGCTGTAGGAAACCCATCCACCTATAGTGTCTTGATTGTTGCAACTTAGTTTGTGAGTGTAAGTATTGAAGTGCTTGATGATCAGTATGTATAATTGTTTTTTTGCCCATTAAATAATGTTTCCACTTTTTCACACTCTGTACTAATGCATACAATTTTTTATCATATGTGGGATAATTAACTACTACAGAATTAAATGTCTCAGAATGATAACATATGGGTTTACCATGCTGCATCAACACTGCTCCCATGGCATAGTCACTGGCATCTGTTTCAATCTCAAATGGTCTTTGAAGATCGGGTAGTGCTAGTATTGGCGTTGTACTAATCTCTTCTTTCAAGGTGTCGAAGGCTTTCTGTTGTTTGCCTCCCCACTGAAACACCTTATTCAATCCTGTCAATGCATGTAAAGGAGCTACAATTAAGGAAAAGTTAGCAATAAATTTTCTCCAATATTGTGCTGCCCCTAGGAAGCTTCTAACTTCAGTAGCAAACTTGGGTTTAGGCCAATTTACAATGACTGCAACCTTAGAGGAATTTATGTTCAATTCACCACCCCCTACAATATTACCCAAATAATTCAAAGATGTTTTGCCAAATTCACATTTTGAGCGCTTAACATAAATATTTTCTCTTTTCAAAACATCTAGAGTCTGCTTGACATGCTTCAAATGTTCTTCCCAAGTTTTACTAAATACAAGAATATCATCCAAATATACAATGACAAAATCATCAATAAAAGGTTTGACTACATCATTCATTACTCTCATGAAAGTAGCAGGAGCATTACTTAAGCCAAAAGACATAACTAACCACTCATACAAACCCTACTTTGTTTTGAAAGCAGTCTTCCATTCATCTTGCTCTGCAACTCTAACCTGATGATAGCCACTATGCAAGTCCAACTTGGAAAAATAAACAGCTTCTTTCAACTGATCTAATAGATCATCTATGTGAGGAATGGGATAACGATTTTTAATCGTTATCTTATTCAGTGCTCGGTAATCAATGAGCCATCTTTCTTTCTCACCAAGACAATTGGAGACCCACATGGTGATGTGCTAGGTCTTATGAACCCTTTCTCGAGCAGCGCTTGTACCTGCTTCTTGATTTTTGCATTCTCTAAAGCGGACAACCTGTATATTCCGATGTTAGGCAATGGAGCATCTTGTTGCAAATTAATATCATGTATTATTTCCTTTTGGGGTGGCAGACTTTTAGGTTCTTGGAAGAGTATATCATATTCTGAAACAACTTTTTCTAAATCGGCTTGTTGTTTAGCATTACAGTCCTCAAATATATTGGTTTTATCAGGTTTCTTTTCCTTTACAACAATCAGTAAAAATTGTTTGCATGAATTTACAATTCTTTTCATCTTCCCTAAGTTTATGAAAGTATAATTATTCTTGAGTTTATGAGCTCTTACAATATATTTGATTCCCTCTTTAACGAGTTGATACTTGTTTTCAGCTCTATAGAAAATTGCTTTTCTATCATACAAGTAAAGACTTCCTAAAACAATTCCACATATATCCAAAGGAACTATATCTAACTCAACCTCATCTACAAATGTTGACCCAAAACAAAACCTAAGTTTACATTGTCTAGTCACTTGTAACTTTGTTTTATCACATAACCAACTTAATGGATATGGCTTCTTGTGAGGTGTAGTTAGTAATCCTAGCTTCTTTACAATTGCTTCAGAAATTAAATTTACTTGTGAGCCACTATCAAACAAAGTATCAATCTTTTGATGCTTGGAAATAACTCTAATATGAAAAACCTCATGTCTTTTCCTCTCATTTTCTTCATTATCAGTAGATTGTGCAGAATTACTAGTAGATGCTTCAGAATTGTTACCTTTCTTAAATTCTCTATACATTTCCTCTACCATGGCCCTCATGATCATGAAACTATCCATGAACTAGAAGTCTAATTCCAAGGGACTTTCTTCTACCATTTTCCTCTTAGGATAGACTCTTCCAATTTCTGGGTTAGCTTCTACTAATTCTCCTTCTCCTAATTTAAGCTTTGACCTAGTTAGCATTCAACAACAGAATCCAACACAAGCTTGTCTCTGAATCCACTTGATCTGAATCTCGTGGCTCTGATACCACTTGATCTGAAAATGATCTTGTTGAAATTTGGTACCGGAGGATAGGTGGTTCCCTAAGGCTTTGATCTTTGGCCTAGGGAAAAGTGTCCAAAAGAATTTAATCTCCTAAAGTAACTTTATAATTTTTATAAAGTTAAATCTAATTTAAAAGTGACTTTAAGTGATAAAGTTACTAAAGTCTAATTTTAAAGTGACTTTAATAAAGTTAATGTAAAATTAGAAAGGAAAAGTGACTTTGGAAATAAATGACTAAGTGGGTCTTTATTAAAGTGGGGTGAGTTAAAAAATAAAAAGTGAGATTTAAATGAGCATTTAATCTCGGCCCAAGATCTCAATCTATTTCAGCCATTGGATTTAGAGGTTACCCAAAAATCACTTAGGATTAGATTAAAGGAGGAAAGGAGGCAAGAGGTCATTCATTCTTTCATGAGCAGATTGAGAGAAGGAGAGCAAGAGAGCAAGGGAGATTTCTGGACAAGGAGGAGAAGGAGACAGCAGCTTGGCACACATTCCAAGGCAACAGTGGAGCAGATTTGTACAACTGATTCAGCACACATTGAAAGGCTGATTTTGGCACGATTTTCTAGAAATCCGTACAGCTGGTTTGCACAGAAATCGAGGAGCAGTTTGTTTTTTTTTCTGCACACAAATCGAGGTCCGTATAGCGCATTTATTGCAGTCTGTACAGCGCATTTAATGCAAGCCGTACAACAGCATTTAAGGCTGAAAGTGGGCACGAAAATCGAGGAGGCCATATAGCATTTATTGTTGTACTGTTTGCTGTAATTTCCAGTTTGCTGTGAAGCATGGGAAAAGAGATAAGCTGTAAATTTGTTTGCTGATTTTTTGCTGAATATTTTTCACTGTAAAAAAGGCATTTTCATAAATAAAGAAAAGCTCTCGAACTGGTTTTCCCCAAGAGTTGTAGGGGGTTTTTCCAGGGTCACATTGACCAAAAATCACTGTCTTCAAATGTGTTTAATGACTGTTTGTACTTGCTGATTTTTTATTTCTGCATTTTCCAGCATTCTGTAAAATTTCCAGAATTTGTGTTTTCAGCAAAACTTTATTTTTTTCAGTTGTTGAATGTATGGATATGGGAAAGGGCATTTAACTATATGGGAGAAATAAGGTGAAACTGAAAACCGGGGTGGGAAATGAGAAATTTCTATAGATCTAAGATAATTAATAAGGTATTACAAACTCATGTGCTGGGATGTGCCTATGTTATGTTATGCAACGAATCGATAAGATTGTGAAATACACAGACACTGAAGCAGTAAGAGAAACATAATAAGCAAACACATACACAACAAATTTAATAAGGAGTTCACCCAATACTCCTGGGCTACGTTTCCTTGTCCAACTTTCAATGGTGGCCTCTCTATTGTGTTTTCAAAGCAGAGTTTTTATAACAGTGAGCTCAATTTGAGTCTCACTTCAACATATAATAATCAGTTGGACAGTACTTGGATTCCCCAAGTCTTTGGAGTACACAGGCAATCCTTACTGAAACTTGACCTCTATTGGTCACAATGGTATGAGTCCAATCTGAGAATTAATACATGACAGGCATATACAGAGGAGTTTGCTTGAACCTCTCAAGCCTTCTCTGGGGTACACAGACTCTCTGACTCTCTCTGTCGTTGTCTCGATGCTGCCATTGCTTCTACAGGTCAGCTCGATTTACTTCTCTCTGTTCTCTGCTCTTTACTTCTTGCTCTCTCCTGCTTGCTTGTCTCTCTGTCAGTTCGTGGCTTTAAAGCCAATCTTTTTGACTGTTCATTTTTGCTTCCCGGCTTTCTGGTTCTCCTGCCTCTGTCCGTTTGAATTCCTTTGTTCTGTGTCATCCTCACTATGTAACGCCTCACAGGGAGTTGGCCACCTGTTTCATAACGAACTGAGTATCAGTTCTCTTCGAAATGTTTGAACTGCTGTTATTTCCGTTTAAATCCCAGAATGCCCGTGAACATGATTCTTCTGCCAACTCATCGTTCATGCCAGACTTCAAATCTTATACACTCAGCCTATTTACCCCGTTGAATCCGGTCATCCATTGGATCGCATTTCCGCCGTCGATCTGGAGCCTCCAGATCCCACGGTCTCCATCCATATCGGGCGGGTAAATAGCATGATGTTTACCCGTCCGATGTGAGCGGTTTTCTCTTTCTTCTGTCGGACATGTTGCGCTCATTGTGTGGCATCAGGCGGGACTCAGTTAAAACCGCTTACTGCTCAAAGCCCTTTCGATATTCTGACGTTTTGTGTGGGACCCGCCTCTAATGGAATCAGCGCGATATCCGTAAGGTTTTATGACTTTTCGGGTCCGGGTCGCTTGGGGCTTTTCCTTCTTCGAGGGGTTTCCCAGCGATATGCGATTACTGCCCCCGTTTCTTGATATGAACTCCCGTCCTGCTAATTTGTGACGGCGCGCGTTACCATGGGCCAACAGTCTGCGCGCTTGACCGAGGGTCTTCCTTGCTTCGCGCTGACCACAAATTACAACTAATACGAGGATATTTCTAATAAGCTTGATATTTATAAGATTTTGAAACTTTGGCATGAATTTTACAGAGTTCATGAAAACTTAGAGAGTGTTCTAGGATCCAATTTGGATCAATATAAAATGAAAAAGAAATTATTATTATTATTGGAGCATGGGTTTCACGCTTAAGTTCTTTTATTTTATAGGTCAAGCACCCATTATCATATATGGAAGACCCTATGGGCACATTGTAAATTGTAAAGAGATTTATTTTGTCTTGAAAGTGTCAAAATACCTCCAAGATCAAGTTGGCCTAATGAGTTGTCAAATCAACCTACATGAAGAGCCACGTCCACCCTTGAAGAAACCTATATATAAGAGGAACTCGTCCTCCATTTGGATCATCTCACTCACTCATCTCTTGGTCGTAGAAGGAAGTGCGAAGAAGGAGAAATTGAAGAAGGAAGTGTGAAGAAGAGAAAGTCGAAGAAGTCGAAGTGTTTTTGAGCCTTATCTATTCTTTTGGGAAGATCGAAGTTAGGATTTTATGCGCTGGATCTTCTGGGGTTCGATTTTGGAAGCAAAAGAGAAGGGAAGGCAAGTGAATGTCTCTTAGGGCATCTTACTAGCCCTAGGACTTAAGTCAAGGCAAGCGAAGACAAGAGGAAGGATTTTAGAAGGAAATCGAAGTCTCCTAGAGAGGCAGCGACAGTTGTTGGGGAGTAGAATTTCGGATCTACTGGGAGGCCGAAGATATTGCATCAGGAGGTCGTGGTAGACTTGATCTTGGAGAGTATTTGTCTGAGTCTAGGTCATGGTATTCGTCAATTGAAAGCTCAGTAAGATAAAGAAGAGATTTACGGGTTTTCACCTCAAAAGGAGGGGTTTTGGCCCTAGCTTGTAGCCTATATACCGTGTCATTGTTCTTACTGTTTTAGTAGCTATTTGACGTATTGCACATTGAAATAATAACGAACAAAGCTAATAAGTAAAAGGTAACACAAACAGTTATCCAGTTAAGAGAATTAACATATTCATTGCCTTATTCAATTATCAACATGGTATCAGAGCTTTGGTTCTCTAAGGGCATCATGAAGATCTCCTCTACAATGAAGAAGTTCATCAAGAAAATTGCAAACCATCTCAAGAAAGGTATCAAGGAAACATGCAGCTTCTTATTCTCTTCAAAGAAGGCATGAATCAATGAAAGGGATGAAGGTCTTGTTTCAGCTCTCTTTAGTACATTCCAAATTGAAGACATTTGGGTAATTGATAGTGGTGCATCAAGACACATGATTGGTCACTCCAACCAATTGCAGGCCTTATCAAAAGGAAAATCCTCTTACTCTGTGGAACTTGGAGACAACAAAAGCTATCCAGTGAAGGGCATTGGATCAACTTCCATAAAACTCAAGGATGGAAGCAACATCCACCTCAACAACATTCTATTTGTTCCAAGTTTGCACAAAAATCTACTTTATATTTCAAGTTTAAAAGATAAAGGAGATAGAGTAGCCTTCATTGATGGAAAAGTAGTTGTTTGGGGAAAAGACTCCAGCATAGATCAAGCTAAAGTTATTGGTATCCAAGAAGGAAGGCTTTATAGATTAATATCTCCTATAAACCAAGCCCTAGTTCACACTAATATTAGTCCATATGAACTTTGGCATCGAAGGTTTGGTCATCTAAATTTGAAAATACTTCCAACTTTAAGTTCCATAGTAGATGGAATACTGAATTTGAAGGAGGATCATGAAGGTGTCTGCAAGGGATGTGCATTGGGCAAGAATACCAAGAGACCATTTGGAAGCAATGCTTCGTGGTCGAAAGAAATCCTGGATCTCATTCACTCTTATGTATGTGGCCCTATGACTCCAAAATCACTTGGAGGCCATCTATACTATGTCACATACATAGATGATCATTCAAGAAAGACCTGGGTTTACTTAATGAAAACCAAGGATGAAATATTTGCAAAATTCCAAGAATTCAAGGCTGAAGTGGAAAACCTTACAGAAAGAAGAATCAAGATACTGAGATCTAATAATGGAGGAGAATATACATCCAAAGAGATTATAGCATTCTATAAGGAGTCTGGGATTAAGAGGGAGTGGATAGTCCCATACAATCCCGAACAAAATGGAGTCGTAGAAAGAAAGAACAAATCCATTGAAGAAAGTGTAAAAGATATGTTACACGATCAAGATCTACCTAAGCTTCTTTAGGGAGCGGCAACAAAGACAATAGTCTACGTTCAAAATCGATGTCCTCACAGATCTCTAAATAACAAGACTCCGGAAGAAGTATTCACTGGGAAGAAGCCATCTGTAGATCATCTCTGAATCTTTGGGTGTCCTGTGTATATTCATATACCAAAGGACAAAAGAAAGAAGTTCGATCCTTCTGGTATGAAGGGAATACTTGTTGCGTATAATAACTCATCAAAGGCCTATAGAATCTATATGAACGATGGGCGTCACATTGAAGTTAGTCGTGATGTCATAGTTGATGAGAGTATAGCATTCAAGAAGTCAAAAGAACTTTCCATAGATTCTGATGATAAAGAACTTCTGATATTTGAGGAGGAAGTTGACAAGGAAGGAGAAGGATCACACCATGAAGAATAAAGGCCAAGTGAACCTATTCAACCCGTGGTCATTTCTAAAACAAGAAAAAGACTTTATTGGTTGAAATCCACACTACTTGATCCAGAAGGTCATGGGGCAGCACAAGTATCATTTAGAGAAAGTAAGAGACCCAAGAAATATTTTGGGTATGTTGCATACATGACAAAATTAATAAAAGCAGAACCATCCACCTTTGAAGAGGCTGTCGAACATCGAGAATGGAAGGATGCCATGAATGAAGTGTATCAATCTATAATGAGGAATGGAGTCTAGGAGATCGTACCTAGGCCCAAAGACAAATTTGTGGTTACTTCTAAATGGATCTATAAGATCAAGCATGCAGCTTATGGAAGTATAGATAAGTATAAAGCAAGATTTGTGACTAGAGGATTCTTTCAACTTGAAGGCATCGACTATGAAGAAACATTTGCTCCAATGGCAAGATATACAACGATTTGATCATTAGTCTCTCTGGCAGCATCGATGGGATGGAACATCCACCAAATGGATGTCAAGACAGCGTTTCTGAATGGCACTGTAGAGGAAGAAGTCTATATAGAACAACCCTTGGGATTTGAAGTCATAGATACGAAGGCATATGTTTGCAGATTGAAAAAAGCATTATATGGCCTCAAGCAACCACCAAGAGCATGGTATGCTAGAATGGATGCATACCTACAGAGAATAGGCTTCACAAAAATTTATGTTGACTCGAACCTTTATATTAAGGTTGTAAACAATGAACTGTTGAAGAAAATGTAACTAGGTTCGATATAGATACTTGCAAATTTGATCTTTGTACTTGTAAAGAAAAGAAATATTATTTTTGTAAATCATATGAATGAGTTTCTTGCTCATTCCATAGGTCTAGGAAAGTCAAAGAGTCAAAATCATGAGCTCTTCTTGAGCATATTTGTAATGTATATGAAGCTACCTAGTGTCTAAGAACAGCCCTCCAAGACCAGCATAATCCTCTTGAAGACAAACAAGCAAAACAATGGAAAACTCTATCACGTTGGCCAGCAAAATAATTTAAATTGAAGTCATGTCGGCAAGCAAAAGAGACACAACAGATCACTTGGTTATGTCGGCTCATTATGGAGGCATGACCACTATATATACCCTCCTAAGGTCACCGCAAATAGGAGGAAAAGAATCTCACATTCTCTTAAGCAACTCAGATAAAAACAAGGTCTGCAATTTCGCATATCTTGAAGTAGTATATTCTCGGATGGAATAATTAGAAGCGGGATCTCGGTGATAAGGTACAGTGATACCTTCGCATTCCACTCTGAAATCTCAGTTAAGCTCAAGGTGTTGGAACTAGGATGGGTACAGGACTATGTCTATGTTGAAATTTCTTTCTATCTATTAGAAATTTAATCTGTATTTTTCTGGTTTATTTCTTCTACTTGTTAAATTCGAACAAGTTATTTAAAACATATAAATAACGAAATAAACACAATAGAGTGTCAACATCTACAGATCATCAGCTGAAAGAAAACAAACACACAAGGAACACCATTATTTTTGGACAAATGTCCTTGGAAAAAACCCAATGCGGGAAAACCGGTGCAGCTATTTTGAGGGTTTATTATTATGTAGTATTTCCTTGAGTACAATTGGGCGCCAAACTGGCTCACCCAACAGAGAAAAATAATTGGCAGCAATACCTCTCTATTCAGAAACAGGTATTCAAAATACTTGTCCCACGAAACCCTCTCCAGCGACTCTGAAGCACTGCGCTGGTCCTTCTGGCCTCTGCGTCAGCCCTCTGAGGCACTGCGCAGCCTCTGGGATCCTCTACATCACTCCAAATGCTCTTTGCATGGATGACGCAATCCCTCTAGCCTCTGCGTTGTCTCTGTTGAGCTTTGTGTGGCCTGCTCTAGCTGCTGCTTCTCGCTCTTTGCCTTTGCGCTAGTCTCTAGGCACTGTCTCTGCCTCTCTGTCCAGTACTCACTGCCCCTAGTTGCTGATCACTAATTCAACTTTGCTTAGCAACCTCGCTCTAGCAAAATGAATGATTGATCACTCTGGTGTGTTCTCCAACTGACCCTCAAGCCTCCTCTTATACTTTTCTCGTTGGTCCTTCAACGGTCGAGATTACATCTCTAATCAACTACTAAGATTAGATTGAGCTTGATCCATGACTTTTGAAACCTTCTAACCCAGTTTTATATTAATACCCTTTAATATTTTATTTTCCTAAGTTTAGACTTAGGGACTCCATTAAAAATATTAATTATTTTAATATCTCCTTAAATGGGTAGAATTTGCCCAAACCATTTCTAGGTCTTGAAGACCTCATGTGCTTTGGCCTCTCCACTAATTTTCATGGCTAGAGCACATTCGATGCTACCCCAAATCAATACTCCCTCTTAGCAAGGACTGTGTTCTAGTAATACTCCACACTAAGCATCACCTTGATTATACGGCACGATACCCATGCTGATGCTAAGCCTCCCCGCCCAACATCCTCTGCATTGCTTTATCCTGTACTATTGCACATAGCTCTGCCACTGCCACTGCTACATTCGTACGACAGCTCCCTCTACATTCGTGTTGTTGTTGGTCCATCCTCCCAGCACTACATTTGCACTGCAACCCCTTCTCATAATGTTGCATCGTGCTACTGCATACTGCAAAGCACTACAACTCAGTGACTAAGAAGTAAGTAACTGACCCACCCAACTTCTGACATCCCTGTCAAGCTAGAAACACTTTCGATGCTGAAGCTCCCTCTATCGCTAACAAGTGCTCCATCTATTGACCTTTGCGTTGCTGCAACAACTCCTTGCATCTCGCACCGTTGCACACCTCTCTGTGCCATCCTGAACCATTGCAACACTCACTTGCCTCTCGCACTATTGCAGCCTGCTAGCCTCGCGCTGCCGAGGTACTCCTGCACTATAGCACTCTGCCGCTTCATCCACATCCGTCTCTACCGACATCCGCCATTCCTACTACTCTTCAAGGCTCCCGTAGCAAGGTATAATCCAAGAGGTTGGGTACCTCAAGTATCCTGCCCCTCATCGCCTGTACTCCTCCTGACTACAGCGCGATGTCTCCCCACCTCTTCTCTAGAGGTACATGAGCACTCATGGCACAATCGTCATCCTCCTCGACTTCCATCTCCATCTTCACTGGCACTGCCTTATAGTTAGACGCCTCTCCCTTGTTCTTCTTCCTCGGACACTGGTTCGCATAATGACCCAGTTCCCCACAGTGGAAGCACTTGACCTTGGAGAGGTCCTTCTTCTTCCGCTTCTCCTACTTTCTAGCAAATGCCAGAGCTGCATCCTCTTCCTCTTCCTTCTTGATCCAAACTCCTTTGCTGCTACTTCCCACCTTGCTCAACCACCTAATCTCCTCTTGACGAAGAGCCACCCACAATTCTTCCCAATCTGGAAGATCTGCCCTGCCCAGTATGCTCTGGACAAATGTCTCTCACTCCTCGAAGACTGCGTTAAGTGCATTCCTTACCATCATCTCCTCATCCGGTGTGTTCCCTATGGAAGTCAATTGGTCCCAGATCTCCTTCAACCGACCAAGGAAGTGATCTATCTGCTCCCCCTTCTGCATCTAGTGTGACCATAGCTGATTCTCAAGTAACATCTTCCTCTCCACAAAAGTATGCTGGTACAATGTCTTCAAGGTGTCCCACATTTCCTTTACCATCTCCTTCTCGGCAATATGTTGGACCACATGATCTTTGACCCCATCAAGGATGTTGCATTTTGCCTTGGCCATTGCCTCCTCATACTTCTCATTAGCTACCGGGTCAACTGGGATAGCCATTGTTCTCAAGGCGAAGCACTTGATGTGATGTCTATCTAGAATGGATAAGATCCTGGCCTTCCAGACCATAAAGTTGGTCGCCTCGTCCAACCTATCCTGATCCCTCAACCCATTCATGGCCATCTCTTTGCTCTTTTGTCGACTCCTCCGAGTCTCTCTACTTCCCTCTGGAAGTTCTCTCTTCGACTCCTGTTGAGTCTCTCTACTTCTTGCCTGGAAGTTCTCTGTTGGACTCCTTCTCAGTCATGATTTCCCTTTTGGAAATCGTCAAGTTGCACCTCTCCGATCTTTTGTGCACCTGCAACACTGATCTGGATTCCTTGGTTAGAAATCCGCCTCGGAGCAACTCCTTCTACTTTGGTTTTGCCCTGTTAGGTACTATTCCGCCCACAGTACCCCACCAGCTTCGCTCCCACAAACTGCCCACAGCTTCCTATGCCCCAGCAACTGAAGGACTGAGCCTCTAGGCTCTGCGCAATCCCGACACTGGTAAAATAGCTCCCCTAGCCAACCCTCCTGGTCTCTGCGTGAGCCTCTTTCTACCCTCCTCAGACTCTGCGTTGGCCTCTCTCTGGCTCGGACTGATGACGCAGTCCCTTTGTGTCAGCCCTTCTTCTGTTCTTCTGTAAGGAGCAGCTTTTGTCACTCGGGACAGCTGTTTACGCTGCAAATGCTCTGCTTAGCTTATGCCTTCATCTCTCCTGTGATCTGCAACCACACTCTGATACCATGTTGAAATTTCTAATTCTATCCATTAGAAATTTAATTTGTATTCTTCTAGTTTATTTCTTCTATTTGTTAAATTCGAACAAGTTATTTAAAACATATAAATAACGAAATAAACACAATACAATCTCAACATCTATAGATCATCAGCTGAAAGAAAACAAACACACAAGTGACACTTTTATTTTTAGACAAATGTCCCCGGAAAAACCCAATGCGGGAAAATCGGTGCAGCTATTCTAAGGGTTTATTATTATGCAGTATTTCCTTGCGTACAACTAGGTGCCAAACTGGCTCACCTAACAGAGAAAAATAACTGGTAGCAATACCTCTCCATTCGGAAACAAGTATTCAGAAAACCTGTCCCACGAAACCCTCTCTAGCGACTCTAAAGCACTGCGTTGGCCCTTCTGGCCTCTGCATCAACCCTCTGAGGCACTGCGCAGCCTCTAAGACCCTCTGCATCACTCCAGCTGCTCTCTGCATGGATGACGCAGTCCCTCTGACCTTTGCACTATCTCTGCTGGGCTCTGCAAGGCCTGCTCTGGCTGCTGCTTCTCGCTCTCTGCCTCTGCGTTTGTCTCTCAGCGCTATCTCTGCCTCTCTGTCCAGTACTCACTGCCCCTCGCTACTGATCACTAATTTGACTTTGCTTGGCAACCCCGCTCTAGCAAAACGAATGACTAACACTCTGATGTGTTCTTCAACTGACCCTCAAGCCTCCTCTTATACTTTTCTCGTTGGTCCTTCAACGGCTGAGATTACATCTCTAATCAACGGCTAAGATTAGATTTGGCTTGATCCATGACTTTTGGAACCTTCTAACCCAATTTTATATTAATACCCATTAATATTTTATTTTTCCCAAGTTTAGACTTAGGAATTCCATTAAAAATATTAATTATTTTAATCTCCTTAACTGGGTGGAATCTGCCCAAACCATTTCTGGGTCTTGGAGATCTCATGTGCTTGAGCCTTTCCACCAATTTTCATGGCTAAATCACATCTGATGCTACCCCAAATCAACAGTCTCTTCGCATAAGGATCAGTCTTCAAATAATATCATTGTGATTTTAGATAAGTACTACTGTGATGATTACATTCTCGGCATAAGTCTAAAGACAAGGGTCTGCATACTACTCTCTACAGTCAAAACCTTAAGCATAGTTATGATCTCAATGGTGACTCTGTCTCAAGGATATAATCTCATCGAAGGGGCAGCGATGATGAAAAATTGTGAAGATCTCGGTGGTGCGGGCACAGTGATAATCTCAAAAAAGGTGCAGTGATGATGATGATCTCAGTAGTATGAAGAAGAGGATTGATGTCTTGGTCTTGGAGTGGCTCAGTCAGTCAAGGGTCATGGTCTTGGTGTTCATCAATTGGAATCTCTAGAAGAAGAATTTAGTGCGGGCTTTCCTCTCCAAGAGGGAGAGGGTTTGGCCCTGGCAGAATCCCTACATCTTGTGCTCTTGTCTCTTTGGTTTTGGTAGTTATTTGATGAAATAAGAAACACACACTCTAATAATGTTAAAGAGAAGATTATGATAATAAGCAAATTAAAATGTGTCACAAATAGTTATCAAGTCAAGAAGAATCTCATTAACTACATGTGCCTCGGATTCTTCAACATGAACCAGCAATTATTCTTCTGTATGTAGATGATCTTCTTTTGACAGGTGTAGAAGGTCGAATTGAACAATGTAAGAGGCAACTGGCAACAGAATTTGACATGAAGGATCTTGGGTTGATGCATTACTATTTGGGACTAGAAGTTTGGCAAGGACCAAATGAAATCTATTTGGGTCAAGGAAAGTATGTGATCGAGATTCTAAAGAAGTTCGACATGATGGACCGTAAACCTATGACCACTCTAATGATCACAAACTTGAAGAGGCTAAGGAGTTTCGAATCAAGCCTTGTGGATCCTTCCAGGTATAGACAACTTGTTGGCTCATTGATGTACTTGGTGAATACTCGACCAAACATATGTTTTGTAGTAAATGCACTCAGTCAATTCCAAGTGGAGCCGAATCATGATCATTGGATAGCAGCAAAGCATATTCTGAGATATCTGCGAGGAACCATCAACTATTGTCTGAAATATGATAGAAGGAATGATGTCCAATTGATTGGTTATACAGATTCCAACTAGGGAGGCAGTGAACAGGATGGAAGAAGCGCTATGGGAGGATGTTTTAGTTTAGGATCCTCCATGGTCTCATGGATGAGCATAAAGCAAGACACTGTTTCTTTGAGTAGTGTTGAGGCTGAATATGTTGCAGCATGTGAAGTAAGCAGAGAAGCAGTATGGTTAAGGAAGCTGCTATCCGACTTGTTTGATGGACCTATGAACCCTACAAGTGATACTTTTGTGATAACACCAGTCGTATTTGTTTGTTTGAGGATCTAGTGTTTCACGAAAAGGCAAATCATATCAACAAGAAGTATCACTATATTTGAGAGCTAGTACAAAATGGTGTGTTGCAGCTACGATATATCTCCCCAGATGAACAAGTAACTAACATACTGACGAAATCACTTCCGAACAAGAAGCTTGTATACTTAAGGGGCAAGCTTGGTTTGGTGGATTTGTCCTCCCTAATTGAGAGGGAGAGATAGACACTACATTCTTGTCTTCACTTGGGGAGAAAGAATGGAGGATTAGGTAACCATCTGGCATTCGATACTCTTTGAGAACGTGGTAGGGCATTCAAGGCAAGAGTAGTCATGGACCGATATTCTTTGAGAATTGGCTACCCAAGATAAGAATAATCCAATGGGAGGTCATACTTTGTGAACACCCAGGTGGGGTATGTACCTTGGGAGACAATGATGATGGTGTCTACACATCATTGGTCTCGCCAGCATTATGCTCCGATATTGTGGAGAGATAGAGTTGTTAGTCAAGGCCTTACTATGTGACAATGTTGGTTAATATGATGCTAGACAGATGGGTTACCAATCCAACTCTTCTTATGAGATCTCTTCAGATTGAGAATAACAATGTACCTCTTATGAATAATTTCCTAGTTAAGAGGGAGTGTTGAAAAATGTGTATCTAGGTTCGGTATTCATAAGTATGAAATGTATTTTTGTAAATATAAAATGAAAAAGAAATTATTATTATTATTGGAGGATAGGTTTCATGCTCAAGTTCTTTTATTTTATAGATCAAGCACCCATTGAGTGCTTCTAGGATTTGTCCTAAGTAGAAGAGTCATTATCATATATGGAAGACCCTATGGGCACATTGTAAATTGTAAAGAGAAATTTATTCTGTCTTGAAAGTGTCAAAATACCTCCAAGATCAAGTCAGCCCATATGAAGAACCACGTCCACCCTTGAAGAAGCCTATATATAAAAGGAACTCATCCTCCATTTGGATCATCTCACTCACTCATCTCTTGGTCGTAGAAGGAAGTGCGAAGAAGGAGAAATCGAAGAACGAAGTGCGAGGAAGAGAAAGTCGAAGTGTTTCTAGGCCTTGTATATTCTTCTGGGAAGATCGAAGTTAGGATTTTCTGCGCTGGATCTTCTAGGGTTCGATTTTGGAAGCAAAAGAGAAGGGAAGGCAAGCGAAGGTCTCTTAGAGCATCTTACTAGCCCTAGGACTCAAGTCAAGGCAAGCAAAGACAAGAGGAAGGCTTTTAGAAGGAGATTGAAGTCTCCTAGAGAGGCAGCAACAGTTGCTGGAGAGTAGAATTTCGGATTTGCTGGGAGGTCGAAGATATTGCAACAGGAGGTCGTGGTAGACTTGATCTTGGGGGGTATTTGTCTGAGTCTAGGTCATGGTATTCCTCAATTGAAAGATCTGACAGATAAAGAAGAGATTTACGGGTTTTCCCCTCAAGATGGGGTGTTTTGGCCCTGGCTTGTAACCTATATACTATGTCATTGTTCTTACTGTTTTGATAGTTGTTTCATGTATTTCACATTGGAATAATAACGAACAAAGCTAATAAGTAAAAGGTAACACAAACAGTTATCAAGTTAAGAGAATTAACATATTCATTGCCCTATTCAATTTTCAACAGTTCCACCATCACGCATTCACGCCAAAAACCAGATCAAAGAATCTACCATGGTCTTGCATTAATACTATGCATGCGATCGATCAAATGCCAAACTTAGATTGCATCAGAACCTGGGCCAAAACATATATTAAAACCACAACACCACAAACACTAGATCACAAACTTCATATCGCAGTCTGCTCATTCAAGCCGATCTTAAGGAACAATTGGAGAATCTCTTCGTTGTTTCTCTCGCTTGTCCCCATTTTACTAATAGAGGTGTCTTTGCACAAACTAGCAAACCTTGCAAATAGGAAAAATATAGAGGGCACAACAACACCCTGGGACAGAGGTCCACTGTCACCACAGCCTAAGTCCCCTTCTATTTTCGGATTTTCACCGACAGGAGGGGTCCCAGTATTCCTCACTATGATAGGCTTGGAGCGAGGTAAGGTGGCTTATTCATTATAAAGGTTTAACAATAGTGTGAGATTTGGGAGAAACTAGTAAGACTTTCCATGAAAAACCCCTTGAAAAGAAGGCTACACGAGACCTAGGGTTGAGATATTTAACGAGATATGAGTTCATCCAACGTCAGGGTAGACAAGAGAAAAGACAATTTATGATTTACTCCAACGAGTACTAAAGAAAATGCCTTAAGTGAAATCCTGAAATTGAAGAATTATCTTTTGGGGTTCCCTCTTGGTGTGATGGCTAGGGCATCAAATTTCCTGAGATTTCACCATGGGAAATCCACCAAAACTTGCAGATCACTAGAGGAGATGCCAAGGAAGAGATTTATCCAAGTGAAATTCAAAATGCCCTCCCTTAATGGATTTCGCACCAAGCCCTAGAGATGCCTCCTTATCCTTAAAGAGATGAGGAAAAGAGGTGAAAAGAGAAATGATTTATCAGTTTAAGAGTGATCACCAAGGATTTTAAGACCAGTGCCTAACAATTGGGAGAATTGGAGTCAAAGATAACCTTGATATGGCAATTTGCTTTTCAAGGAGACCTAGAAGCAACTTCGCTACCCTAAATGAAGCAGCTACACAAAACTTCTAGATACTTATACTTCAATGGCACTTGTTGGAGTTTCAAGGATGCAAAATGCAATAAAACCTCTAGGAACATTCATTCATTCATTATCCATAAATAACACATGCAAAATTTCCCAATAGTTTCAATGCTTAAACAAAATTTCATCAATTAGGGCACATTAATAACCATGAGATAATATTTTGTGCATTAGACATTAATCAAAATCAAAAATATAGCATTAAGTATCACTTACAAGATAATGAAGAATATATCCATCCATCACAATGCCAAAAAGAAGCTCTAAGAGATTAGCGAAATTAACTAAACATCAAAATTCATCCAACTCATCCAAATTCATCCTCAAATTGCAGGTCTGAAATTCTCAAAGAGAGATATCGAAAATCCAAAGTGTGATGCTAGGAAGAGACTAGCTCTCTCCTACTTATACAAATGCTAAGGGTCCAAAATATGAAATATAAGGCCCCCTTTTTCCCTAATGTGCTAAGTAACCCACCCATGGTTACAAGCCAACCATGAGAGTGAGGGCCTCAAAAATGATGATGAAGAGGGGGATGCCCTCCATATGTTGCAAAACATCTCCAAACCCCTATTTGGGCTATGTGGGCTCCAAATGGGTTTCATGGGTCTCCAACTAGCTCAATATCAAGTTGATGCTCCATGAATGAGGGCTAGAAGATGACACATGCCCTCCCATGTCTCCCTAGGAAAGACATAACCTCCTCTAGGCCCTGGATCAACTGCCAAGTGTCAGGTGCAATGTATAGTCGGCTAGGCAACGTGGTCCAAGTGCATCATCATTTCTAAATAACTAGGGCACAAGAAAGCAAATGGTGGTGCTGAAGAAGCCTATGGTGTGGAAATCATTGCTCTGCATTGATGGAGGCCCATGGCTTTCAACGCTCACCCTACAAATGTCATTGTGATCCTCTGGAGGGCTTGGATCTCATATAGGAGGGCCAAGTCTAAGATGAAAACCCACCTGCAATCCTATATAAGATCTAATGCATTTCCTCACCTTCCAATACAATGATTCGTTAGTGCAATTGAGTAATTAAGCTTGCAAATCAAGGGCAAAAGTGGACACTTCATAGTGGGTTTCCCTTCCAAATTTGGGGTTTTAGACATGCACTGGTGTTACCTTCCTTGGAAAAAGAGGTTAATGAAGGACCCTATTAGGTGGTTTCAACATCTAAGAGAATGACAAGTCCAATGTACACCCATCAAGTGGCAGGTGTTATGTGAAATAATGATGGAATGGAGTAGGAACATAAGGGAGGCTCCAAGCCACATGCTATGGTACAAGGGTAGTTATGATGAAGGAAGCCCACAGCTTGGGTGTATGAATGTAAGGAGGGAGCAATCGAGGTACATGAGTTGTCTCGGCCTTTGTTTTTCCACCCTTCTTCATTTGCCTTTTGCCTTTTATCAATTTTTTTTCATTTCACTGCTCGGGGGCTCAAAGGGGATGAGAGCATGATGTGTATGATGTAGCAGTGATTACCCTATTAAGGTGAGGCAGTTCATTTCCCAACAGGGGTTGGAACATTCATGGGTTTCTTAATGTTGAAAAGGGCACTCACAGGGGCCCTAGGAACCAAGGTGATGGCCATAATGATAGGGGGTAGAGCTCATGTTTGCCTTTTGCCCACGTGCTAAATTTTATTGCCCCAGCTATCTTTTGCATTTTGTGGTACATTCCCTGTTGTATGTGGTCATATTATGCTTTTTTCTTTCTTTTTAGTTGCATCAACCTTTGGGGCATTGTTCCAGGCCCGATCCAAGGTGTGGACAAGGGGAAAGGGAGACTAACACCTTATGGACCCAATGGACAAATGTGAACCCAGATAGGAAAGATGTGAAAAGGGGCTTGTAATAAGTGGAGGGGAGTGAGATATATGGTGTCGAGAAGTAGAACAACGCAACCAAAATCAAAGTCTCCCATGTAGTATCACTCCTAAGGCTAGTAGCCAATAAAGGAGATCCCACGAGACTAAGATACAAAATCAACCCCTAAGTTGAGGTAAGGGAACAAGAGTACAATCAAAGCCCTTCATTCTTCCAAGTCACCAAATAATCCATGCCCAAGTGTGCCCGAAAAAAAAAAAAACATAAACACCCAATTACATAATGGAAAATCATACCTTTGGAGTTGGATGGCCCACCTTTAAACATACAATCATGGTAGATGAGCGAGGGTACACAACAGTGGCTCAAGTGGCGGAGAATAGTAGCACATCAAGATATCAGGTGGCTGCAAGGGGTTGTTCGCTGCCGGCTGAAGACAAATCTAGTAGAGAAATTCTCCTATAGGGGTCACCCACTGGTGGTGGGTAACGAGAGGCACACAAAAAATATCGTAGATGTTGAGTGAGCGGATTGTGTCTCTTCAAAAGCTACTCTTATCAACCAGCGCTGAGACCATGTTGATTTTTCTACAATAAACACAGTAGAAACCAATTTTCTGATCTGATAATTACTTCTAATGATCTTCAATTAATTTATCATACGTCACATGTCATTAAACAATTATACACAGAAAAATATTTTCTACAATAAACACAATAGAAACCATTTTTATGATCTGATAATTACTTCTAATGATCTTCAATTAATTTATCTTGTGCCACATATATCAGTAAGCAATTATACATAGAGAAATCTTAACAGTAAAGTAGTAGAAACAATAAAGATCATAAAGAGACAGCCATGTACAACAGAGACAACAAATTTTCCTTGGAAACCCAAACTTGGGGGAAAACCCAGCAACTCTTCTTCTAGGAAAAATTCTTCTTCAGCAACATTTACAATTAAATATCTAGAAATCTGTGCCAAAGGCCAAATCCAAACTTTTGCCATTTCGTCCTTCTTCTGCGCCCAAGAGTGTCTTCTATATAAGAGAGATGATTAATGAGCGTATGACAAATAAAGTGTCACATCATGTGTATATATACAAGTCAAATGGTTGCATTTACCACAAGGGACACACCCTTTCATGGTGGGGCTGACTTGTCACTTTTGAGCCTATATGAAACCCAAAAATAAAATTTATTTTAATTTAATTTCCATAATTTTTCTAGGCCAACTTAGGAGGTCTCTTGGCATGCGGGAATACCTCGAGATGCTACACAAAAATCAACAGTACATTGGATTTAGATTGTGATACTAGGGAGCATTTGAGAAGAGATAAGTTGAACAAATATGAAATTTCATATGATCAACTTAATGTAGTCATTTTCATGAATTCAATAACGTGGTCTGGATTCATGCATTTTGTAGAACATTTCTTTTGGCATGATAGAAATAACAATATATTTGTGAAAATGGTGCAGGATAAACAGCGTAAAAGAGCTGAAGAAACAAAGAACAAAGTCCCAGCTCAGTCAGCAGCTGAAGCTACTCGCCAGATGCTTACTAAAAAGGTAAAATGTGCTCCTTCTGTATGAATGGTTAAGGTGCCAATGGTTAGTGAAAACAATTCACGAACAAAGGTCCAAGCGTATCTTGCGTACCTTGTAGTTTAAGGTGTACGAATGGTTAGTGAAAACAATTCACGAACAAAGGTCCAAGCGTATCTTGCACCCACACTTGTCATATACAATACGGAACACATTATGAAAGGGTTGGCTTGGGAGTGTTGTGGATAACAGTTCAAGTATTTTTATGCTGACTAGTAATAAAAAGGTCAAGATGGAAAACTATGTATGCTAGGAATCCAAGCAGATTGATAGGAAACCGTGGCATATGCCTTGATAATTTTAATTCCACAGGATGACTCATACCTAATAGGCTAATACTGGCGCTGATGGTTGCAATATTTACCATGCATTTCTGAAAAGTTTAGCGAGGCTTTATCAGGTTGTTTTATTTCCTTGAGAATTTGAGGTTGTGCCATTGAAATCACGAAAGAGACTTCAGGAAAGTGTACATATTGATAATATGAAGTGCCTTTTTCCTTCTTTGAAATATGGATTTCTTTCATGCTGGCCATGTGTCTCTCTTATGTAACTATGTAAACAGACAGGTCTCTAGATCTATTACTTTTCTTTCATCATCCAACTGACAGATTTGTCTTGTGCTTCACAGAAACTCAGTTCCAAAGTCAACTACGATGTACTGGAAAAGCTATTTGAGGACAACGTATGTTCTTCAAACCTCTGTAAATTATGTTGAGATCTTTCTGTTATTTTTGCATATTTTTAATGTTTATTTTTTGTTCTACTGATTGGCAGAAAAAGAATGGTACAGAGATGTCAAATGCAAAAGAAGATATACAGAATGACTCAATTGTGGAAAATGGGAAAAGGACCCGTTCTGTCGCATGGGCTGAAGGGGAGGATGCTAATCTCCAAATCCCGAAAAGACAGACTATTTACAATGAAATTAACCCGGGAAAAGTTACCAAATCTGAAGAGGCAACTGACCCAAAAATGGAAGATGAAGCAGAAGATGAGGATTTTGACATTCCAGATCAGGATGTGGTAGATCACGAACAGTTCCATCCTTATGGGCTACAGTATGAACATGAAGACGAATATGACTATGAAGAGTACTGAATTTATATGACATCTTATTTCAGGGAGGCAAATAATATTTAGACCTTTGTACAACCAATAATCTCCAACATTGTTCATCAGGACAGGTCGGTTTGTACATGATGTAGGAAGAGAATGAGGGAAGGGGTGGTTCCAAGAGATAGATATGTCTAGTAGCTTCAGCAATCCAGGACATGAAAGAATCCTTATAATGCCTGCCAAAATATTTGGATGTACATATTTTGTCAGCCAGAATTTCTGTTACTACATGTAATAATGGATGTATTGATTTCCATCTCCCTGTGATGGTTAGCTACATCCCATAAGATAGTGAGTTCCTTTCTCACGGATATTCATCTGCAATTTGAAACTCACATGAGCCAAGTATGTATTTGAGGATCTGGGCTCTTTGTATTTCCTTGTTGCCCATATCCTAAGTTTCAGTACTTCAAAGGCTAGTTGAAATCCCGTGCCTTTTGTTACCTCACTTAGCATGGTAATAGAGAGATTCTAGCACAGTCCTAGCAGTGGAGTCCAGAATCATCTTGGGACCCAATGGCTGCTTAATTATATCGATGTACAATGTTTGTTCCATAAAATGCAGTCTCATTGAAATAAATTTGGTGGCAAACCTGAGGGTTGATTTTGAGCTATGATGTTAATATTTGCATTTATCAAATATTTATTGAAACAAGCATGGTGAGTCTAACAGCATGGAAGGGCTAGGAGCAGTATGTGGAGCTGCTACACTAGATTGCCTTCGTTCCACTATAACATAACCTATAAAATAAACATATCTTTAGAATTCAAAATGGAATCATGTTGAGAGTAAAAGAAAAGTCCAACATTTTGGGATAGGAAGAGTATGTAGGAGATATCATGGGAACATTTATTCATTATTGAAGCGAAAGCATCCAAGTGAGATATGGAATCTCAAGGAAAACACAAAATCTCTTGAAATGATGTTGTTTATTATATTTTATTGGAAAATGCCTACCCTGATTAAATAAAGCACCAGTGTAGATCCATATAACTTCAGATTTTTATGAGTCAAGAGGGATCAAATCCCTTACGGTATAAACATTTTCTCAAGTTTTTTCAATCTAAGAAAAGCTTTCACTTTGAGAGACTTGATCTATATTCCATGCATAATAGATCTGGTTTTAAGATAGATTTACACTGGTTCTTTATATATACACACCACATGTCAACTCCATGTTGAACACTAAAAGAATTACACGTCTCCTTCAGATTGAGCAACACATCATTGAAATAAATTTATTTTAATATATATATAAGATGGACATTTAATTATTTTTTTGTTATTGATTTTTTAAATACCACAGGTTGAGCATGGAAAGAATTACACACATCTCATAATAATTTAATTGCAATATATATTTTTAAATGCATAAATCTATAATCACATGCTATTTAATTAACCATTCCTTATTATTATTATATTTATATTTTATTCATAAACTTTATTATTATTATATTTATATTTATTCTCATAATAATCTAATTGCAAATATATATTTTAAAATGCATGAATTTATAATTACATGCTATTTAATTAACCCATTCCTTATTATTATTATATTTATATTTTATTCGTAACATTTATTATTATTATATTTATATTTTATTCGTAACCTTTATTATTATTATATTTATATTTTATTCATAACATAATCTATGCAAGGCATTGGAATTTTTCGAATTATACCAAGAGAAGCATTAATTAACTTTAGTATTGAACATACAATTTGTAAGAAATGAGATCCTATGAGTTGCCGTATTTAGAATGCACTATGGTTTCTCAATATTGAAATTGTCGGTCGGTGTTGGAGGAAGCATCGATTTCGTATAGAGATCGGTTGGTATCAAATCACTCACTCGCTGACCCAAAAATCTGGTTTCTTATCAAGTAGCCATGCAGAGTAATTGTCTTGGGGGAAAGATAAACTCCTAGAATGATGAGCAGCCTGTAGTAGACGTGGCAAATTCAGGGACTTAAAGCCTCTATTACTGTTTGGCTTGAGATAGGTGCTGATCCAATAAAATTGAAAAGAGAATTAGATCACATAAGAAAATAACAATGACGGATCACAAACTTACACTCGTGGTAGCTTAGTGATGGTAAATGATGACTAGAAAGCATGTTTATCCTAAAGAGAATGACATATGCAAGAAAACATAAAATGGATCGACGTCAAGTCCATCATAAACCTGCTAGATCGGTGCGACCAAAAGTAGATATGAAGGACAATCTTCACTTGAGTAGACGAGGATTCGATGTGTAACTGGAGAGATGACAAGTAGATTTAAGGGAAAATTGAAAGATGGATTGGATTTTTATATAAACTTACACTCGTGGTAGTTTAGTGATGGTAAAGCATGACCGAAGCAAGTTTATCTTAAAGAGTGATTTATGCAAGAAAACATAAAATGGATCGATGCCAAGTTCATCATAAACTTGCTAGATCAGTGTGATCAAAAGTAGAAATAAATAAAGAAATAAATTATTTTAACATCTATGAGGCTAAAGATAGCCTATGGGACAGATTGCTTCTTCATCTGCTTGATGTATTCAACCTTTTTCTGTGAAGTTTCACAATAAATGCTCCCAGTCTCTTGACAAACCCTTCGCTAAATAGATTATCCCAAGAGCTAGTTGCCAGCATATCTACATAACTTTCTTTGTTGTCTTTGAAGGCCTCATTCTAAAACGAAATACATACCCTTTCCTCACACACTTCCTTTAGCCTTTTCCAGCGCCCTTTTTCACAACGGAGTTGATGAAAATTAGTCCTTAGCTGAGCAATAAAAAGTTTGGCTCTCCAAGAAATATTGGCCTCTATGTATGCTTTTGGTTGATGATTATGAATGGGATTAAACACTTCAATATAGTAATTTTTCTTTCTTCCTAGCTCCTTATCCCAAGTATGTTTGTGGAACTTTTCCATAACAAAAGCTTTTATCTCTTTGTTGTTTATGGGACACGCGTTCAAGCAAATATCCCATTTACTAAACCATTTGTTATTTTGTTGCATCCAAGTTTTTTTGCTCTTGCACAATCTATCATTAAAGACAACCTTAGGCCATCTACCCTCTTCCATTTGCTCAATTTCTTTTAAATACCTTATGACTCGTACCATAGCAATTGCTTCAATAAAAGTAGTCCATGTTTCACTTAACAAAATATCATAAGGAACTGCACTTTTAATCTTAAATTTGTTTGTAATCAAATGCTTCTGAATTTTCTCAATTTGTTTCCACTGCATGTCGGAGGTACTGCTAGCCCACAGTTCACAACCATAGAGAATCACTGGAATCACTAGAAGCCCAAAAAGGGTTTGAGTGGTCTTCCTGTCCCATAACTTTGCCTCTTTACACCTATTTTGAAAATCATAAAATGCTTTCCAACCCCCCAAAGTTCTTTTCTTTCTACAACCATTCCAGCCTAGATTTTTGTTGAAGCCAATCTCAAGGTATTTGTAATCCGCAACTTCTTCCAGAATGTTGCTTTCAAAGTAGAACTTACGTTGGTTATGTTTTATTTTCTTAGAGAAGACCACTACTTTCGTTTTGCTGATATTGACTTGCATCCCCACACTTCTACAAAATTTCTCAAGGGATAGTAAGTGCTCTTGCAAACCAAGAGCCAATTTAGCAATCAAAATAAAGTCATCTGCATACAAAAGAAGCTTTATAACAAACTTGCACAAATAGATACCATCACTCCCTTGCGAATTTAACCACTCCTCAAACTTGTTGATATATAAACCAAAAAGGGTAAGAGACAGTGGGCAACCTTGCTTGACCTCGATATCGCTTCTAAAACTTTTAGAAATGCTTGGTGAAGTTCTAATTTTGACTTTCACGTCTTCATACAGCCTATGCATAGCTGCTCTCAAATGTTTAGGAACCCCGAGTTCCTCCATTCTCTGCCAAAGTTTATCCCTAGGCACCGAGTCAAACGCTTTTCTGAAATCAACAAAGCAACAAAAGACTTCTTCCTTTTTCTCCCAAACTTTTCCAATGATGTGCCTTAAAGTTATGCAATGATCAACTGTGGAATGTTTAGGTCTAAAACTTGTTTGCCCTTTGGCATGCTTATCTCTTTTTTCTGTCCACTTGCTAATTTTGTTTTCTAGCATGCTTCTAAATAGCTTTGCAAACAAACGGTTTATCATGATGGTCCTATAATTGGAGGGATTATTGACGTCACCGCTCTTGAAAAGAGGTATTGCCAGACTAGTTGACCAATCTTGGGGAGGCCTTCTTGTATGATGTTGTTAAAGATTTTTGTAATGTGAGGTGCAAGAATCTTTGAGCCCCACTTTAGATATTCTGCTTGGAGTTCAGCTAAGTCTTTTGCTTTTCCAACACCCAACTTCTTGACACCCATCTCTACCTCTTGTACCGTGAAAAGTTCAGTATCAGTGTTGACCAAGGGGGGAGGGTCAACCTTCGGAACCTGCTCATAGAGTTGTCTTGCATAGTCAAACCATTTAGAAGTTGTAATATTATTTCCAATTTGTATCTTTTTCGATTGGAGCTCTTTCCAAAATAATTTTGGGATTATTTTTCCAAAGGAAGATTAGATCTTCCTTCCTTGAAACCATGAAATCAGCGTTTTCTTGCTTTAATAACTTGTACGATTTCAGCTTTATGTTATCCTTGTTTGACTCTTTCCACATTCTCCTTGCCTTTTTGCATTCCTCATCAAACCAAGCATTAACCAGAAAGCAATTTGTTTCAGACTTCTTAATTTTTGTTCTTTTGCACTTTGCAAGTGCGCATTGAATTAAATGTGTTAATTCATGACTATGAAGGCCGTGAATTGTAATTTTCTCCTTCTCAAAGAGCCTCTTTAGTGTCATTTTGAAGGTATTACAATTTTCTGGTGTCAAAAGAATTCTGCCATGTGGGAGATTTTGTTGGACATGCTTAATTTTTTACTCTAATTGTTTTTTTCCAATCCAAGAGAAACATAAATAAATTGGCTTGTGATCTGATTTCAAATCCCACAGCTGATCTCCAACCAAAACTTCTTCCATTTTCTCACACAAACCATGCGAGCAAATTACATAATCTACTACACTTGCTTCATTGTAAGTATTGCGAATGAAATTACCGGACTTTTCCCATCTAGTCAAGCCATTACAAATGACTAAATCAAAGGCCCCACATAGAGTAAGCAATTGTTCACCAAAGAGATTGCAGCTCTTGTCCTCTGAAATTCTTTCCCAATGATGATTACTTTCTTTTGTAAGCCAAATAGGGTCAGAATCATCTTTACAACAAAGAATGCTAGCTTGCTCACTTGCAGTCCTAGATATAAAGGACAAGCTTCACTTGAGTAGTTGAGGATTTGATGTGTAACACTAGAGAGATGACAAGTAGATTTAAGGGAAAATTGAAAGATGGATTAAATTTTTACATAGAAGACAATTATGGTCGAAAGATGGATTTAAGGAGATGGCTAAAGTAAAAGAATAGTTCAAAATTCACGTATTTAAATATGATTGCACTTCTATCTTACATTGGGGTTGTCTTTGGCTTAGCCTACTTGAAATATATATGGCTTTGTACTTCTACCTTATACTGGGGTTGTCTTTGGCTTAGCTTACATTGGGTTGTCCTTGGCCTAGTATTTTGAAATATATATCTATATGAGGCATCAAAAATGAAAGTTTGCTAGTTGCATGAGAGAAAAACAAGAAACCTAAATTGATGTGAACCCTCACGTTGGCGATCTATAGTCGAAAGGTAAGGTTTAGAGTATTCCTTGGCGGTGCTTTTTGTTCCAAGCTAAGACCATGAGCCATCTCAATCTCAAAAGTTTTCATGTGACTCAACCTCCTCCGTAATGTAAGTTTTTCCAAGTTAAGACCATGAGCCATCTCAACCTCAAAAGCTTTCATGCGACTCAACCTCAAAGCTTTTGTGCTCGTCCATTCCCTCCTGAAGGTTTCAACTAATGGCTGGGGAAAAGATTTTCTTTAATTTTGAAATGAAAAATGTGTATGTCATAATGGGTATAATCCAATGTTGTGAAAAGCGCGAGCGGGATTTAATCGGCGCGGGGAAAAAAATGAAAAAATCGGAAAAATCGGGAAAAAAGCGGAAAAAAGCGGGAAAAAAGCGTTTGGAACAAAAATATTC
>APFE031204359.1:0-19932 GCA_000404065.3 Pinus taeda | reverse complement strand
AGGGAATTTTTCCTATGTCCTCTAACATCAAATCAATACAATGGGCAGCACAAGGTGTCCAAAATAAAGTAGGATGCTTGTCCATAAGCATCCTACCAGCAGCAACATAATTTGCAGCATTGTCCGCTATGACTTGGACAACATGTTGTTCACCCACCTCCAAATAAACGCATCCAGCAAATCACATAAAGTTCTTGCATCTTTGATTTGATTAGATGCATCAACAGATTTGATAAACATAGTCCCCTTGGGACAACTAACCAAGAAGTTTAAAAGGGTTCTCCCCTTTTGGTCAATCCAACCATCTGACATAACAGTGCAGCATCCTGTTTTTGCCCATGATGCCCTAAACTCCTCCAATCTTTGGGTGCAGTCATGCTTTTGATCTTGAAGAATCCGGCCTCTGAAATCATGATAAGAAGGGATTTTGTACCCCGGGCCAACACTGGCAATAGCATCAACAGCAGGTTGGAAAAAAGGATTATTCCTTACGACGCTGAAAGGAATCTCACTCTAGAGGAGAAATTTTGCTAGCAAGTTGTCAGCTTTTTCTTTCTCGTTTCTTTTTAGCATTGAACCAATAGATGGCTGTGAACCAGGTGTGGTTCAAGGAACAAAAAATGATGATGCAGCTATCGGATTCACTGATGCTGCAGTAGAACCAGCACCACTTCCTTCAGCTGACCTTTTTAGTTGCCTTTTCACTTCTTCTTTGGCCTCTCTAGTCTGCTCTAATTCATCCAGTGCTCTCGTGGCTTGTAGGATAAGTTCAGCATTTGTATTTGGACAAGGCGTCACATCATGTCCAGGGATTCGTGCAAGGTGAAACTTCAACCTATACACCCCCCCTTTTATATCCTTTCCACACAACTTGCAATTCAATCTTTGTCTATCAAGCGGAGTTGCAGGCTCACCATAATCCCAGAAAGGATCCAATTTCCTTGGCATGTTTGTTTTCTAACTTTGAAGTTGCAAACCTATGGGAAAAAATTAAAATTAATAAGGATTAGGAAATATGAATTTAGGATTACAATTTACAAATATCTAGAATGATAGAATCCAAACTTCCAAACCCAATTTACCCAACCAAATGGCAAGCAAATGCCAAAAACAATGAAAAAATTTTAAAACATAAACAATGTTTAAAAAACATGAAAAGTTAAAACAAAAAATTGGTTCCCATAGCCATACCAAGCTACCCATCCCAAATCAATGAAGAAATACAAACAATTCTTTAAACACAATGAAAACAAACAAAAAATGGTGCCCATATGAAGTTTTTCAACAAAAAAAAATTAAAAACATAGAAAAACATTGTTTTGAAACAATGAAAACTAAAAAAAATCAACCTACATACCGTTTCTACGGTGAAAATGGCGATCTCCTCTCGAAATGGTGAGCGTAGACCCTTTGAATCGGCGAAATCGCCCTCCAAACCCTCTCTCCAGCTCAGTGCTCTTCCTAACCCGCGCGCTGTCCAAATGGGCAAAATGAAATTCTAATTTTTTTTCATATAAACCCGCTGCCGCCCGACCCCGCGATTTTTACTGAAAAAATCGCGCTTTTTTCGAAAAAAGCGCGATTTTTTCAAAAAATCGCGCTTTTTTCAAAAAATCGGGCAAAAAAAATTTTCCGCGATTTTTTCCCTTAAAAAGCGCGATTTAATCGCCAAAGGGAAAAAATCGCGATTTTTTGAAAAACGCGCGATTTAAACGCGATTTTCACAACACTGGTATAATCTCAATCTTCTTATAGTAATACTTTGTCATTGTCTATAATTGGGGATTTGATAGTACTAATTGCAAATAAAATTGTGAGATAAATATTGGTATTTTATAAATATTTTGTAAGAGGTAAAATTTAAGTATTAAGGAGTTTTCGCAGTGCACTATATAAAGGCAAAATTATGAGATAAATATTGGTATTTTGTAAATATTTGGTTTTGAGGTGATATTTATTTTTGAACTTGTTCAATGTTCTTCACACCTTAATTATCACTACTTGAACAATAACTATTCGAATCAAGAAAAACTTACTAAGCACTAGTACTATGACCACATGTCTGCTAGTTATGGACAAAAGGTCAATTTTTTTAATGCTCAAAACAAGTTGTTAACTAATGAACTTACTAAGCACTAGTACTATGACCACATGTCTACTAGTTATGGACAAAAGGTCAATTTTTTTAATGCTCAAAACAAGTTGTTAACTAATGAATTTGAGAATCATTCGACATCAATATTCTAATCCCCATATTTTTTTGGGGAGCATAATCCATTATTTAGTTGTTAACTACTGAATTGAAAATCATTCGACATCAATATTCTAATCCCAATTTATTTTTGGGAGCATAATCCATTATTTAAAATAACTATCGTTGAAAGTGAATAAGAGGGCATTGAGCATCATACCTCTATGAATTAGATGGGTTTAATGAAAGCATTAAGAAGAAAGATGAGTTACATGAAACCATTGAAATGAAAGAAGATGAAGACATTATAGAAATAGAAGATAAATTTGATTATACAATTGTTAGTGTTATATTTCAAGAAGAACAAATTTAGCTTAAGATATGAAAAGAATGAATTTAAATTCTTTTTGCATTCCTAATTACTCCAAGCTTATGAGTGTTGGCCTTCTTAATAAAGATTTGTAGATGCATATTCTTGATGATGATAAGTGTAGTGTCCACTCTAGATTCCTGACCCTAATATGACATTATCTTAGATACTTTAGTCTTTTAGGACCTTAGATTGAGGATCCAGAAACGTGACTCTATTATTAGTGAATGTGATGGTTATGTATGTTCTCTATTGATATTATGATGACGATATAAATAATGGTTACGTGTACTGTCTATTGATATCGTGATGGTTATAGTAGTAAATGATAAGCATGTTTTCTATTGATGTTATGATGATGATCGTTTTGATCCATATGTATGGTTCCATTAATGTTATGATGATTTTAGCTATGATGGATGTGTCTCCTATGTTAGCTACTTACATTAGTTCTGGTTCACAATGAGAAATGATGTGAATGACTACGTGATGTTGATAATGTTATTATGACAATGAATAACACTAAGAAACTTTGTTACTGATGATTATTGAGTATGACAGGTAACCACCAGAGACACTCGCATATGATGAGTTGACAACACCTAACATAGATTAGTCGCTTGGTCGAATGACTCACATATGGATGATGGGGTTGTGCAATTGGATGGAACTGCATGGGAGGGGTGGGACAGTGTCCTTGATCTCACCCACTAGGGGTGGGACTAGTGACAGTGTCCCTGATCTCACTCGCTAGGGATGGGACTGGTGACTCCTATTTTAGAAATGGTTCCGGCCATGAAATAGTAAGGGGCATTTCAGGCATTTCTCAGTTTTCACAACCCAGAGTGCATCCAACCAAATTTATCTCATATTTTCCTATCAATCTGTTTCTTAAGATCATTACGCCATGTACATAGCCTATTTTATCCTTGACTTATTTCTTTTACATCTCTCAAACCTCAGGTTTCAGTTGACCAAACTCAGTTCACAACAAACAACATCAAACCCACACGCTTAGCTACAACCTTAAGTTTTGTTCAGTACAACATTTCCATAAGTTTTAAGAGATTAGAAATATTCTGAAGTCTAGATCTAGATGAACATTTCACATGAAAATCTCTACAACTTTGAGACCACAAACAATGAAAATATACCAAGATGCATTTCAAATTTTAAAACTATGATTTCAAAATCAAAAGCAAAAGGGAATGAATAAGTTGAACTAGAGATGTTACTCTTTTTTTTTGTATGTAACAGTTAAATATACTATGTGAACGGTTGCTTTCCTTGTTCAGGTTTGTCACAACAACTTTTATGTTTGCATTTCTCCTGGGAATTTCTGAAATATTTCACTGAAAATTGTTATTTCTAAGGTCATTTTTTATATTAATTTGGTTCGAAAGGGGAATCTAGGGGGGATTTTTGGTTTTAAAAAAATTCGGCGACATTTGTTTGGAAATGGTTGTCTATTGATCTGGGTATTATAATTGTTTGATCTACTAAGGTTATGCACAGTATGATGGGCAAATGTGAGAAACTTTCACCCACATACGCACAGATATAAACATTTGCCAGTCTATTTAGGCCATATGTGTCTACTAGGACCAAATTACACCCACATGTAGCTGGTCTAGAGGGCCTCTTTTCTTGGAACAAAAATCCAGTTATTTGGAGATTTGATCAAGAAAGTTGAGCTTTCAAGATCTTGTTTCAAAGGTTTGATAGCTTAGTCATGAGGCCAAGATCCTGTTTCGAACTTTAAACAACTCAAGTGTGAAGTTTCCTATATAGCTGGTACATAGGACCTCCGAAGATCTGGTATCTTCACAATCGGTTACCACAGGATTGTGTTCTCGTTGTTGCAGGTCTGTAGCCCTACACATCCTCTTCCATGTAAAAAAAAATTCAATTCGGCTTCTCGGTCGAGTCAATCAGCTACGTATTAAATCGGCTTAATGATTCCACATTCATAATATGGAAATGTTGGCTCAACAGTTGATTCTGAATTTGAGATCCCTCTATGTATGTCATGGCCATTTTCATGGGCCCATTCCAGTCGTAAATCATTCTACATCTTAACTCAAAACTATCAGACTTTACATACCCAGAAACAAAAAGAAGTGGTGGGATCTCCATTTCCCTACTTTTAGTCGGATGTTATATGAAAGCATTCGTCCATATTCCTCCTCTAAGGGATGGTTCTTCCGCATTCTGAAATCCAACAACGGTGTGAACTTTGCAGTGGTCATTGTGGCCAATTACGCCATCTATGATCGTCATGCTACTATTATTTTCTACTTTTCGCTTTTGGATATTACAGCGAGGTGGGCGATAATCACCGAGTGTTACATTGTTTGCCACGTATCCTACGAGAGTATATATATATATTCTGCCAAGGCAACACAACACTACTATGCACGCACTGTGATGCAATGACAGTTGGCTTAGCTTTGACTCGCAAAGAGAATTTTGATGTCTCTTAGAATGTACTGCAAGTGATGCAAGAGGTGATGTTCAATCGGTCTGCGTTAATTTTTCTTTCTTCTTTCGGGTCAAATTTATTAATTGCCACTCGAATAGCAGCTAGTCAATATTCCCAGGAAAAAGCAGTAGTCTCATATTTGTTGACATTAACAATATTGTTTATGAAAAATACATAATCCATCCAAGAGAATTCTAAGAATAGTCAAATATATTGTTTTATCAAGAATGGAAAAAAAAAAAAAGGAAACATGAGTAATATATCTAATATATATATAATATATATATATATAAGTTGTCTATAATGCGATTTTTTGGAAATTCCGGTGACTGAATCCGGCGGAAGAAATGAGGTTAAATCTTGATTTTTAGCAGTTAAAATGGTTTTTTAACTGCATATTTGGATTCAGCACCCTCAAAAACCCTTGGGAGCCATTGATTGTGCAGAAACTAGCTATCAAACTTGGAATTCCAATGAATTGCTGCTGGATTTTGACCGGAAAAATCCGCCAAAAAGGCTTTCAAAAAGTCGCGTTATAGACTACTTTTATATATATATATATGAGAGAGGATGGTTAATTAGTCATTTCCTTCATCTCCAGTTAATTCAGTCTTATATCCACAGATTCTTCAAGTTTTGGGAATGCATTTTCACTATCATATCATTCATGGTATTTTACTAATCGTCTATAATCGTCTACACTATCCCTCAAAGTATTAATCATTTCCCACTGAGATTCCAACTCACTCTTCAAATTTTTAACCTACTCTTCTGAGATACGAATCCACCAGACGTTTAAAATCCGACTCTAGTCTTTTACTCTTTAGTATTTTCTTAAGGCCAATGACTTATTTGAAGAGTAATGCATCGGTCTCGCTCTACACTCTTTCAGACTCTGCCTGAGATAAAATTTCAACCTCGGAACTGTGCTTGAAACCATTGCCTTCATTTATTTCGTTTATTTCAGAATAGATTGAATCATATGTCCTTGGGGTTTAAGTCGAAAGCGAGCAGCTACAAGCTCGAAGGCCATAGAGTATCAAGAATATTTTGATATATTATTTAAATACCTCAACATATATAACAGTTAAGTCTAGTGAAAACCATAGAGTATCAAGAATATTTTGATATATTATTTAAATACCTCAACATATATAACAGTTAAGTCTAGTGAAAATCTATGATACTTGATTTTGGCATAAAGTTTAAGGTGATTAATGATGTTTTAGCTATCTTTCACAATTCTTAACTAATGAGCTTTTGAAATGTGTCTAAATGATTTTTCAAATATTTTGTCGAATGGATTAGGAACTACTTCAATCAATATTGTTTCCCACATACAGGTATCTCTCAGATATTATTTTCTTCACATATATATTTGAATTATAACTCTGTGCAATGCATTTTTGTTTTTGTTTTTCTCAATTCAAAAATGGAGAGAGGCCAAATTGAACATTGAGTATCCAATCAATTATATTTGCAATTATGCCTTTAATTTCTCTCAATTTTCAATCAAAATTCTTTTTAAAGGGACTTATGATTGGAATATTAGCTAAATTTAAGACAAATAGAAGCTTCAAAGCAATATCTAAACATGCAATTTCATGGTACTTTAAGTAGCATATTGTTCCTTTCTTTGGTCCATTTTCTTTTATCTTCTTAGACATCTTCCAAACAGTGAAACAATATTTTGACCCTACATTGCCTATTCATTGGATATACTACATGTAATTTTTGAGGATATCAAACAATGCACAAACACTTTTGTGATATATTTGAATAAATAAATGATAGTTACAGCATGTTTAGTGTATATATATAGATATATGAAGCACATTCAAACATCCTTAGTTGTCATAAAAGTCTCTCATTCTCTAGCTTTAGCAGTTTATTATATATTATATATTATATATATATATATATATATATTTTATGATTAACAATCACCAAAAAATAATAATAAACTAAAACATAAGAATAAGTTTAACTAATGAAACTAGTTTTATCTCATTTCAATAAGTTGTCATTTTTCATCGTATAATACCAAAAACTTAATCTTGACTTGTCATACGTTAATTTTCTTGGTTTAGGCTTTGAAACCGAATGAGTGGTTGGATGTGAAGCATTTTTAATGCTCTAACACTAATCAAGCTATTATTTTAAAAATTAATGACGAGTTACAAGTGCCACATTATAAATTGAGATGGAAATTATGTTTTATGTAGTAATATCTTGGTTAATAAATTTAATATTTACATCAATGGTATAGAATTTTTATATATTCGTATATATTAAAGAGAAGTCAATAATTAAATATTGATTGCAAAAGGATGATTTTTTTTTGTATATGAAAAGTTATGAGTGTGTTTTAAAATTATTATTAAATTAATTTGTTTTGAAATTTTTAATAATAATTTGAATTAAATTATAGTTTTCATAAATATAATTATTGATATAAATATATATTATAATTTGGATATAATATTTTCGATAGGTTGCTATGATAATTTGGCAATTTATTTAATTATTTATGCATAAGTGAGTGAAGTGGAGTGGTCACTCGTCATAGGTTGTGATCGCTTAATAGTATCCTTGGGTATTTTGTGAAAAAGGTTGGGATCTTTCTTCCGGGATGAACTTGAGTGATAGCAGGGATGTCACTATCTCTTTCTTTATAGGTGAGGTGTGGTAGGTGTTATAACCAATTTGATTCCTCTCGATAGTTTTTATGTAGTTAAAACAAATTTTCCCACATTTGCAAATAGAAGACAACTTCCTTGGATTGGGAAGTATGTTTTCTGTTTGACTGGCATAACTTCCTTATTTAGAGTATTCTTCTTTATGCCGAATTCAATGCTCGATATATTATCGATTGCATGTTTAGATTCTTCCATTGTTAGGTCATTTGTCACATCATCTCTAACTAGTTGAGACACTAACATCATTGCTTACTAGGATATTATCTATAATTAATTAATGTGGTGATGTTTCAAAGAGTTTCTTGTTTGGATGAACTCCTAGGAACTATTCATTGAACAGTACATCTTGACGCACAATCACTTTCTTTGTAATTTATCTATTTATTTATTTATTTACAACTGCTAAAAAAGATGTTTTAATTTTTAGCACTTTTGACATCAAAATCCTTCATATTTTTGCTAGCTCACGAGCTTAAGTTCGCCATTTGAATTTCTTATTCTTAATTGTCCACCTCTTTCAGCATTTTTCAGCTTATGGCCTAAATGCAATGCTACAAATATCATTTTAGGGAACATATTGACAAGGGTCCAAAATGACACTTATTGAGATATTGGGGAAAATACTACAGAATTATCAGAAGGGATAACTTAGAATTTAAGACTTTTGAAAATATCAAACGTATGAACAACTTAACAAAATAAAAATTAAAAAAAAGGGAGGAAAAAAAATCTCCAAGACTCATGTAAATAATTTATACAATCTTTTCTTCTACGATAATATTATTGCAACATCTATGACAATGAACTCTACCATATGCAATGATGATCATACAAATCACTTTGTGTTACGTATTGTCCCCGACATTGTTACTTATAGTGTCACGCCCCCAAGCCTACGGTACTCTTCCAACCGTGCTAGGCGAGGTGCGGCACCACCAAACACTTTCTTTTCACCAATACTTATGTTCATGGACTAGCCTAACCACTTATTCCTACTTAGTTTGTGATTATCAACCAAGTATTATTAATGTGCCTTTATACCAATGAACACCCATACACATTCATTATCAACAGCATTATACAAGATAAATGCACAACAGTATAAAGGGAGGGGCAACTCCCTGCAATACGAGTCTACCCGATATTAATATATTATAAAATCTTCACTTTTACAATGCACAAGTTAAATCTTGGGAAACCCCAAATTTACACTTAGCCAATTTTCCACAACTTCGGCAAACTCGGTTACCCAGCTCGTCGGCACCTCCGCACGGTTGCCGCACGACTCACCAACCCTTCGTTCACCTCGTCGCACGATCGTGTTGTTTTCCTAACTCGGGCGCGCCTCTAAGTCGCCATACACGGGCGCCTCGCCCGAGACACACCTCCGTTCACAATCTCAACACTTCACCGTTTCATCGTGCACGGCGCACCCTCACCCGGCCGCCCGTCCGCACGTCCACCCATTCACCCGTTCAACTTCGCCCAAGTCGCCACACGACTTCACCCGGGTCGCCACACGACTTCACCCGGTTCGCCCGAACGACCTCACCCGGGTCGCCACACGACCTCGCCCGGGTCGCCCAAATGACCTCACCCGAGTCCTGCCTAAACGACTTCCCGAACGACCTCGCCCGAGTCCTGCCTAAACGACTTCCCGAACAACCTGCCTGAATGACTGTCCGAACGACCTGCCTGAACGACCTTCATGAACGACTGTCCGAACGACCTGCTTGAACAACTGTCCGAACGACCTGCCTGAACGACTGTCCGAACGACCTGCCTGAACGACTGTCCGAACGACCTGCCTGAACGACTGTCCGAACGACCTGCCTGAACGACTGTCCGAACGATTTTTCTGAACGACTGTCCGAAAGAGTTTCCCAAATGACCGTCCAAACGATTTTCCCAAACGAGTTCCCGAATGACTGTCCAAACGAATTTTCTGAACGAGTTTACACCCGAGTTCCGCCCATCGTGCGGGCTCATCCACGCACTTCAGAACTTCTTGTTCGAACTTGTTGATCGAATGATTGATGTTCGTTTGCCTCCAAACGCCCTCCAATATACACGAGCGGGTGGCGGGTTGTGTCACCCGGCCGACTCGTTCATAATGTGTTGTCTCGCCCAGAGGATGGTCGGCCCGCCCAACTCATGGGACCGCCCCCTCAACTCGCCCAACACCTTTTAAACTCGCCCAAGGTTCATTTCATTTCATGTTTCACATGCACTTCGCATGGTGGAGTTGCCCTTCCCATCGCACGAACCGCAGGTCTTGACATCCTCCCCCACTGGAAGTCATTGTCGTCCTCGACAATATCTCATCCCGGCAACCATCTGTCACCAAGATCACCATACCAAGGTATACACCCATTGGTATGTCATACATCGGAAATCATCTCAATCCATGACCATCGACCACACTGTCACAATCTCCACATGCTGCTCTCTATCGTGGAAGGCTGGCCCCCCCCATCTCAAGCTACATGCCCACTGCAACATCTCGTGTCAACCTCATCATGTGTCATCCCATGTGAACTGCTGCCATGATACTCCAACACAATGCCAACATATTTCTGCACACCGCTAGCTCTCATGTCTGAACTAGTTGGGTAGCTAATCCAACTGTCATGCTCAAACCATGAGAATGCACATCCTCATGCCACCATCGGTTGTTTCTCTGAACATCCTGTCACATCCTCAACTAGATCAAGAATCCATCCATATAAGTGTAAGCCATGCTCAGGTCCATGAAGTAGTCCTCATCTCATCTGCAACATGTTGTCCATGATGTTTGGTGTCAATGTGCTGCATGAAATCAACCACATCTATCCCAACATCATCCATATGTGTGCCTCCTCAATATGAAGAGACCATCTCATCAAACTCCAACTCTCGGTGTGCCACATCCAGGCCCATGAAGCAACCTCCATCATATCTGCAATGTATCATCCCTCAAGTCTATCATAGAAACAAGTATACACATGTCTCATCTATCCATGTGCTGCCCATGATCGTAGATCAATCAGCTCCCATGTGTCAAAAGTAGTTGAGTCTCGGCTCAACCCATGCCCAAGTGTTGCCACCAAGGCATCATCGTCATCATAACTCCATCACTCCAAAGTGTCTCATATCGATCCCCCACATCAAGTCACTCTTTCAAGCCATTCCCATACATGTACTTGAAAGTATGCACCCCATCCTGCTTCAAAGTCTCTGACCTCAGCTCCTCAATGCATCAGATCCTCTAAGTACACCATATATGAAGTCCCCAAAAGTCACAACAATCTCATGTCATCATGAGCTCCACGAGTCATCTCCAACCAACATCTCAGCAAGCATACAAGTCTCGGCCCAAAGGTCTCTGCAAGATGCCTCAGCTCTCCATGTAGTAAGAATGCCCCATAGCCTGCTCACAACTCCATCCATGTCCATGGCCTTGTTGTACCTAAGTGCACAACCTCTCCATCGGCTCATAACTCACATCAGCAAATCCACCTGCACATCCCTGCTTTGGCACTCCTCATTGGATGTCCATAAGTGACATCTGTACAAGTGCATCTGCATAATGTCCCTGCATAAGACTACCAAGCTCCATGTCTCCAACCTGATGTCCATGACTAAGTTCTCCATGTAGTCCAACCAAGTAGACCCATCATAACAATCGGTCATCCTCACCCAAGTCTGCAATCTTCGGTCTAGTGAACTCAGTCACCTAACCATATCATCATCATATGAGTCTCTCCATCATAGCTCCCCCACTAAAGGTTCCACCAAGACTTGCTCTTGGTCTCGGCCATGAGAATTCCACTCAAGAGTGTGCCCTCCAATCTGTCCATGAGTCATGCCGGGCACTTAGCCAATGTGACTAAAGCATGACCCATTCATCTGCAACGATCATCATGTTCCTCCCTTGTCACGGGCCTTTGTACCTTCTACCATAAGGTCACAAACAACCCCAACAAGTCCTGCAACAATCAACAATCCTTGCTTCTCCATACAAAGTCTCATCATAAAAATCCATGGTAAGATGCTCCCTAGCATCGGCAAATTGGCTTTGCCCTTCCCTGCATGCGGTCCATCTACCAAATGCTCAAATGAAACACAAGTATCAATACTTACTTCATCATCATGAGGTTCCTCCATGAGAGTATCCTCATCCATACATGTTTGCAAACTGCACGATCTCGGTCCAGCTTGATCAATCTCAAGTTCATCCTCCATCATGATCATGTCTGCAACATCTTCAACTATCACGGCTTCCTCTTCCTTGTCAGTACAATCTGCAACTTCATCTTGCTCCATTTTCCATCCAAGTTAAAGAAGCTCGTCTTCAACATTCTTTTCCAAGACTGCAAGCTTCTCTCGAATCTGAGGATTCTCCTCTTTCATCCGCTTCAACCTGTATAAGGTAAGCAAGAGCTTCCCTTCGCATTCTTCCAAACCTGCCATACCTTCTCGCACGTCTTCCCCGGTTCGCACTTCGTTTGGTCCACAGACGCCCAAACCGTGTATACCTGCCCACACGCAGTCCCACTTGCCACCCTTGGAAAATTCCCAACTCTACGATCTCCGGTTCCAACCTTCACCATTCACCAGCTTCACCAAGCTCCCTACAACCATGAATCGGCCCTTGTTCCACTTGTATGTGAAACTAGCTTCCTTCACCTGCAAGTACCTGCTTCACTGTCACTTCGTCACGAGCAACCTTGCTCTAATACCAACTGTCAAGTTGTGTATCAGCTTCAATGCTTCAACACCCGAACCTGTTCACGAGCTCTGATACCAACTCCAACCGAGCTCTGATACCAACTATCACGCCCCCAAGCCTACAGTAGTCTTCCAACCGTGCTAGGCGAGGTGCGACACCACCGAACACTTTCTTTTCACCAATACTTATGTTCATGGACTACGCCTAACCACTTATTCCTACTTAGTTTGTGATTCTCAACCAAGTATTATTAATGTTCCTTTATACCAATGAACACCCATACACATTCATTATCAACATCATTATACAAGAGAAATGCACAACAGTATAAAGGGAGGGGAAACTCCCTGCAATATGAGTCTGCCCGATATTAATATATTATACAATCTTCACTTTTACAATGCACAAGTTAAATCTTGGGAAACCCCAAATTTACACAGCCAATTTTCCACAACTTCGGCAAACTCGGTTGCCCAACTCGTCGGCACCTCCGCACGGTCGCCGCACGACTCACCAACCCTTCATTCACCTCGTCGCACGATCGTGTTGTTTGCCTAACTCGAGCGCGCCTCCAAGTCGCCACACACGGGCACCTCTGCCCGAGACACACCTACGTTCACAATCTCAACACTTCACCGTTTCGTCATGCACGGCGCGCCCTCACCCGGCCGCCCATCCGCACGTCCACCCATTCAAATTCGCCCAAGTCGCCACAAGACTTCACCTAGGTCGCCACGAGACTTCACCTGGTTCACCCGAACGACCTCACCCGGGTCACCACACGACCTCGCCCGAACAACCTCGCCCGAGTCCTGCCTGAACGACTTCCCGAATGACCTGCTTGAACGACTGTCTGAACGACCTGCTTGAACAACTGTCCGAACGACCTGCCTGAACGACTGTCCGAATGACCTACTTGAACGACTGTCTGAACGACCTATCTGAATGACCTACCTGAACGACTGTCCGAACGATTTTTCTGAACGACTGTCCGAACGAGTTTCCCGAACGATCGTCCGAACGATTTTCCCGAACGACTGTCCGAACGTGTTCCCGAACGACTGTCCGAACGACTTTTCTGAACGAGTTTACACCCGAGTTCCGCCCGTCGTGCGGGCTCATCCACGCACTTCAGAACTCCTTGTTCGAACTTTTTGATCGAATGATTGATGGTCGTTTGCCTCCAAACGCCCTCCAATATATACGGGCGGGTGGCGGGTTGTGTCACCTGGCCGACCCACACCAAACGCCCGGTCGACTCGTTCATAATGTGTTGTCTCGCCCGGAGGATGGTCGACCCGCCCAACTCATAGGACCGCCCCCTCAACTCGCCCAACACCTTATAAACTCGCCCAAGGTTCATTTCATTTCATGTTTCGCACGCACTTCGCATGGTGGAGTTGCCCTTCCCGTCGCACGAACTGCAGATCCTGACATATAGGGTCATGTAGACGTAGTTTGAAATGAACGATTATAATTGGAAGCTACATGAGTATAATGTGTGGATGACTTTATTTGGTTGAAAGCATCACATATTAATTGTACCATGAGATGAATATTGATTGTGATTATCCTACCCCTTGTTTTGTTGTTTCTTAGTCCATAAATAAATTTGGGCTGCAATGTTCGCCAAATATAGTCCTTTAGTTTATAATGGAATTCGCGGTATAGATACCTTGGGAAAATTATAACCTGCCCACTAGAAAGTAAATCAATCTGGATATTCACTTAGTAAAGAGTCGTTATTGCTTGGAATAACCCATATTCAAGTTCAAAGTCAAACTAAAGTGGTAGATAACTATGAGGTCGACCAATGTGAGCTTATATAGGAGGGATTGCATACCTACTATTAATTTTTCTTGAGCAATGACCAACAAGAATGAAGAAAAAGGGGAGGAAACTTCTGATTAAAAAAAATAAAAATAAAAAGGACTTGCATTATGAACATAGTATGAAGGATGGTCATGACAGGACAATTATTGGACATTACATCTCAAGCTCATATTCAAAGGAGCTATACTAGAAAAGATATTCTTGAATATTCAAGAGGTTAAAGGAATGAAAATGAGAAGCATTAGATTTTATGACAATGTTTCATGAGGGCCTAATAGAACTAATTAGGTAAAATAATAATAATAATAAATAAATAAATTTGTTAAGAAAAATCCTTAATCCAAAACATGAAGTCGATTATGTTGATTGATTTTAATTGATTAGAGAAAAGTTGCTTAATTTACAAATTAGGGATCCCTGTTACTATAAAGTTAGCAAGAGTTTCGGGAAGGATTCCTAGGAGAGGTGTCACCATTTTTCCTTTATGTTCCAAGGACTTCGGGATGAAGTCCATTGCTAAGAGAGGGTGTATGTAGTGCCCACTCTAGTTTCCTGACCCTAATATGACATTATCTTAGATACTTTAGTCTTTGAGGACCTCAGATTAAGGATCCAAAAACGTGACTCTATTATTAGTGAATGTGATGGTTATGTATGTTCTCTATTGATATTATGATGACAATATAATTAATGAATACGTGTACTCTCTATTGATATCATGATGGTGATAGTCGTAAAGGATAGGAATGTTTTCAATTGATATTATGATGATGATAACTTTGATATATATGTATGGTTCCATTAATGTTATGATGATGCTAGCCATGATGGATGTGTCCTCTATGTTAGCTACTTACATTAGTTTTGGTTCACAATGAGCAATGATGCGAATGACTAGGTGATGTTGATGATGCTATTCTGACAATGAATAACATTGAGAAACTTTGTTATTGATGATTATTGAGTATGACAGAAAACCACCAAAGGCACTCGTATATGATGAGTTGACAACACCTGGCATAGATTAGTTGCTTGGCCGAATGACTCACATATGGGTGATGAGGTTGTACAATTGGATGGAACTACATGGGAGGGGTGGGACAGTGTACCTAATCTCACCCGCTAGCACTCCCGCCATGACTTGGGCTGGAAAGGTTGAAACGCCTTCGCCTTGAAGATCATGATGTCATGAGGGAAGATCCCAAAGTTGGGTCACTCATGAGGATTTTACCGGGGGCGCGCATCAAGGCAGATTCCTTGATCCCCGACACCATTAGTCTTACTATAGCATGCAACATAAGAGTTGATAGTGGTCTTCGTCGTTGCACCTATACTTTTTGCTCGTAGCCACTGAATTCTTGAAGGGCAAGTGGTGTGGCACCCTTGGAAATTCAAGGGAATTCCTTGAAGGGCACGACCAACTTGGCACCCTTGGCATCAAAAATAAACTGTTAGTCATGACACCCTTGGAACTTCAAGGGAAGTTCTTGAAGGGCATGACCAAACTTGGCACCCTTGGAATCATTAAAAATAAATAAATTAATAAATATAGTCAAGATATGAAAACCATATAAATTCACATCAAATAGTAAATGATGATTAGAACCAAAGTAATTAAATCAAGAATAAAACTTGGCTTAAGGGGATCATAGGAAGAAATAAAATATTTTACCTTAAAAACTCTACCCTTCCCGTGTTGGAAAATTTTAGGTAGATAATGTAATTTAATTAGGTAAAAAGGGGGAAAGAGGGACATAAATGTAAGGATAAATATTAATCCTAAAATAGTTAAACCTAATCAAGAGAAGATGATGGTGAATTAAAATAAGATTAATTTAGAGAACCTCCATATGGCAACAACCAACATAAGAATATCCATCCAAGAGATAACTTGAGTTAAATTAGGGAGTAGATAGGGGATCAAATCTTGACTTATCAATTGGCTTTAGTAATGAACACAAATTAAGGAGTAAAAGGGGGGATCAAGATACAACTAAGAAAATAAATAAGAATCTTGTTGAGGTGAGGAAAAATATTAATTTTAAATTAAAATTTAAATAAATAATTTTGGAGATCCTTGATGAGAGAGCGACACATGGGTGGGTGAATAATCAAACTATTGGATTATCAAAAATAATTAATTATGCATGAAAGGCCAAGTGTCACCTATGAGGACTCCTATAAAATAAAGGGAATGCCATGGGAGAATGGAATTTTTACCCTACTGTTGGATGGATGAGACCATGTCAAATGTTACGAATAAAATATATATAAATAATATAAATATAAGTAACGAGGATAATTGTAATAATGATTAGTTAATAATAATTAGTAGTTAGGTTGAAGAGGCATGTCTAAATAGGACATGACTCTCCATGAAAAGACACTTGCTTGATATATAAGCAAGCCTCTCGTTCTCATTGTAAATCATTCATATTCTTATTCATATATTTAATATAATATTTGTATCTTCATGGATATCTTTATATTCCAAGACTTTTGGAGTAATTAATTTGTAGAAGAAACTTTATCCAGATGTTGTAAGTGCTCCTTCCAAGTTTTACTGTAAATTAAAATATCGTCAAAGAATACTAATACAAACTTCCTAAGATGTGGAAGAAATAATTTGTTCATAGTGGCTTGGAATGTTGTTGGTGCATTGGTTAACCCAAATGGCATTACTTTAAATTCATAGTGACCTTCGTGTGTTTGGAATGTCGTTTTTGGTATGTCTTCCAACCTGATTCTGATTTGATAATAGCCTGACCTTAAGTCCAATTTTGAGAAGTATTTTGCGCCATGTAGCTCATCCAACATTTCGTCAATAAAGGGGATTGGAAACTTGTTTTTAATTGTTATTTTGTTTAATCCTCTATAATCAATGCATAATCTGAATGAACCATCCGTCTTCCTTACCAATACCACTGGAGCAGCATACAGACTTTTACTTTTCGAGATGATCCCACACTTTAAAATGTCTTGGATTAATCTCTCAATTTCCGTCTTTTTGTGATGTGGATATCGGTATGGCTTGATGTTGACGAGGTCTGACCCTGCTTTGACTTCTATTGTATGCTCAATTTCCCTATTAGGAGGCATTTTCATAAGCAGGTCTTGAAATATCATGCCTCTGAATTAGATCTTGTATCTCTGGTGACTCTTCACTGGTCATATTTGCATATAACATTTCTAATTGGTGACATTTTACTACATAAGCGGGTGCTCCTTTTCGAATCATCTTCATCATCTAAGATGATGATACAATTTGATTCTTTGGTGCTTGGAATCCATGTAGTTTGTACCTCTGACCTCCCCATTTAAATCTTATGAATTGTACTTGATGGTTGGCAGCATAAGTGCCTAGAGTTCGTAGCCATTGTATACCTAAGACCACATCTACTCCACCTAATGGTACAATGAAGAACAGAGATTCTAAATTGAAGTATTGAATTTGCAATTTGACCTTATGGTATTTCCCTACCTTTTCAATCTTCTTATCGTCAGCTACCATCACCTTCATGTTTGGTAAGGGAAATGAAAAAATATTGAGTCTCTTTGCCATGGTTGCATCTAAAAAATTGTGTGTGCTACCAGAGTCGATGAGAACCACTACGTTGTTCTTATTTATATGTCCTTTCAACTTTAAAGTCCGAGGTTGTGATATACCTGTCATAGCTGATAGTGACACTTGCAAAATACTTCCGTCATCCAATTCTGGTGAGAATTCTGGGGCATCTTCTGTTTCTTCTATGTCAGAATCCTCACTATTTGAATCATTAGTTGTTTCACAATTATATAGGTTCTTTGATTCTTTTCCTTTAGCACACCTATGTTTGGGGTCCCTCTTCTCACCACAACGCTTGCATTTTCCTTTTTTTATCCTTTGTATTTCCACATTAGATTTTTCGCCTTCACAACGATGTGGTGGAACATATCTTATATTATTTGAATCCACAGACTAGGGCATTCTTTGTCTTGAATATACTTTTTCCGATTTTGACCACAGTATTTGTTCAAATTTCTTTTCAGTGGTTTTTGCTTTTCGTCTTGCTACTTCTATTGACGTAATGTCATGAAGGTCAAGTTCTACTTGTAGATGAATTTTAAGTCCAGAGATGTATGATTGAATTAGATGAGATTTTGATAACCCAGGTACTCATGTTACTAAAGTCTTCCATTCTCGAGTGTACTCATCCACACTTCCTTTTTGTCGTAATTTGATGAGTGTTGAAAAGAACTCTTCTTCCCTTACACCTAGGAATTTTTTAAAGAATGCATCTTTATATTTTCTCCAACTAATGGCGATTGTCATCTTTTTCCACCACATATACCAGTTATATGCTTCTCCTTCCATTTTCATGGATGTGAGCCTAAGATTTTCGTCATCATCATTGATGTCATAAATCTCGAAGTATTCTTCTGCTTTATTCAACCATGCAACACTACATTTTTCGTTCCCATCGAATTTAGGAATTCAAGTTGATGACAAAACAACAGATACGGATCTAGTGAATGTCACAACTCAAGAAGAAGACAAATAAGTTGAAGAAAAGACGCACTTGGATGTTGTAGTTCAGATGATAAACATCCCAAGTGAAGGTTTGATAACGAACTCAACAACATCATCCCTGAAGTAAATCAAAAAAATTCCACACACATAATAAGGGAAAGTAAAGTCCCATATCGACATTTGAATCATGAGAGTAGACAACTCAACCAAGCTACGTATCGGGATCATTCAGACCAGAAACAACAAATTGATGTTTCAGAGAATAATGACATAAAATCAATCTCATCTTATACTGACAAGTCGTTACAAAATTCCATTGATCAGAATACTACACAGAAGATTAATCTAGGATGGTCTGATCTGTTCTCAGTGCGACAATTTTGTTTGTCACTTAGAAGATCATATCAGCTTGTATCAACGAAGATGATTGTTCCGAGATAGAAAGACATTTGACGCCGAAAAAGAGATCAAGCCTTTTTCATTAACAAGCTTTGAGGACAAAGCTTTTTGAAGAAGAAGGCAATGTTACGAATAAAAATATATATATAAATAATATAAATATAAGTAACGCGGATAATTGTAATAATGATTAGTTAATAATAATTAGTAGTTAGGTTGAAGAGGCATGTCTAAATAGGACATGACTTTCCATAAAGAGACACTTGCTTGATATATAAGCAAACCTCTCGTTCTCATTGTAAATCATTCATATTCTTATTCATATATTTAATATAATATTTGTATCCTCATGGATATCTTTATATTCCAAGTCTTTTGGAGTAATTAATTTGTAGAAGGAACTTTTTTCGCTTCATCAAAGTAGTGACTATGAGCTATAGTGAGTTTGGTGAGGTAGAGGACTTTAGAGAGGTGACTCTTGAGCCAAGGAGTACTCTCCTCTACCCTCTAATACATTCCTCCATTGTACAACCCCATTGCAGCTCGGGGGTCTGCGAGGAAGGAGAGTACCCAAGGAATATGTTTTCCCACCCTGGTTTTCAGTTTCTCCTTATTTCTCCCATGTAGTTAAATGCCCTTTCCCATAACCATACATTCAACAAGCTGGAAAAATAAATTTTGCTGAAAACAGAAATTCTGGAAAATTTACAGAATGCTGGAAATTGCAGAAATAAAAA
>APFE031204357.1:3420-26554 GCA_000404065.3 Pinus taeda | reverse complement strand
AGTTTCCTTTACTACCCTTTCACCCTTAGTGACCCTTTCTTGTAGCAACGTATTCATATTTATCTTCAATTCTTCCATGTCTGCCTTCAAATCTATCTTCAAATCATCCATATTAGCTTCCACGTCATTCATCTTAGCTTCTACACCTTTCTTTAAACAATACATCTTAGATTTTGTTCCTTTTTGTGCAAGTGACACTTGTTGCACTTGGTCTCGTAATTTTGATATATGATGTTGCATTACTTCCTCTTCTTCATGAGTCATGCTAGAGCTTTCAGGTCGCCTACTAGGTGTTTCCATTTTCTTTCTTCGGGGCATCAATTACTGATAATAATGTTTCACTATGCCCTCTGAATTCCTTCAAAATAATTTTTCAAACCAAGCTTAAGAAAACATTTAAAAAATATACACACCTTTTTTCACTTTATAGGAGCTCGATATTGCCTCTGATCTATCTCTGTAATTTCGGATCATCCAGTTCTAAAATAGCGACCTGCGGTAGTTTGTGTCCTCTTCCCAATGCCACCAGTCTGACCCCAATTGGATTCTCCAATGAAGAGTTATGCCAAATCTCCCACAGTGACCTGATTATAGACTAATTCAGTAGAGCAAACTTGTACAACGTGCTAAGTGTCCCCGTTTTGACCTTTGGCCCTGAAAAATATATACAAGAAAGTAAATTCTGTCCTCTTTCTGTACCTTCTTACGAAATTTCAATCTGATGCTCAGAGAGAAAGTTATGACGATTTTCCCCAATCACCTGTTTTGAATGTAATTCAAGATTCTGCAAAAGGACCAACTTCCGCAGTTCATATCTCCGAAAATATAGCGCGAAAATCTCTGAAATTCGGACTTGCGATTAAGTGTGATGTCTTCTCAAATGGGTTGTTTTTTTAGCTTCTGAAACATCGCAGAAAAAACGTTATAGTGAAAATTCCACGATGACCTATTTGGAGCAACGAAACCCTAGAATACAAAGCTCTCATACCAAATGTTATGAAACCAGCTCAAAAAAAGATAGATCAACGCCTTAGAATTCAGCCTCTTCGAGGGGGCAGCCTCCTTTACATTACATAAATGAACAATTCTTGGATGATACAAATGATAAAACCTCCTTTCTATGTATAGGAGTCTAAGGAGTCACAATATAATCCAGCCGACCTAACAATAATAATATAAAGCCACAAAAATAACAATAAAGGGATTCTATGGGGCACAGGTAATAACAATATGGGGACAATAGGGGCACAACAATATTAATAAGGGGTACAACTACAATAGTAATGGGGTAATCACTAGTATTATAGGGACCCAACAGTCAAAGGGATATTGGGATTTGTTGATGGTGTTGGACCCACCAACATTCAGGGGATTTCCGCAATATGAAGTCCCAACTAGACCTCAAACTGTTTGGAGTAGGAGTCCCAATAGTGGGTGGTAGTGTAACACCTTAACTGCGGTAGCTTGCAAAGGTAAGTATGGTAACTATGGGAGAGAGAAAGTGTGTGACCCTATAGAGAGTCAGGTGCGATGCATGAAGGTTCTAATGCATGAGGGGAAAAGGAAGTGTGCCCCTTAGAAGCATGTAATAGTAGCAGCGTGAAAGGAACACACGAGCGAAATGAAATCACAAGATAAAATGCATTAAGACCACAAATTAGAGTGGCGAGTTAATCCAACAACACACATTCAACAAGATTCGTAAAATTGAATACAAATTATTTCATAAGCAAATGCACAGGTTAAACAACATACATTTCTAGAGCAGCCATAATAGTCCAACTACAATAACAACATATGCATGAAAGTGCGCTGGCTCTGATATTATTATTGTAATTGAAAGTTCCATTCATACATACAACATTGAAGACCACTAGCCCTAATAGTAGAACATTATAGTCAAGAACACATGCTCCTCCAAAGAATTATTATCGCTCTACATTATGGAGAAGACAAGGCTCTTCACAATACTCCCAAGACTTTTCTAAGCTTAAGCCTAGCCAAAAGCTTAGCTCCCAAAAGCCTATTCTATGAGTTATGAGGTTCTATTTATAACAAAGGGTGTGGTGACCCTTGACATTCCCCTTTGTAACTCTTTGACAACCCTCATGACTCTTCAACTTCGTTACAAGTAACTCATTACATAACATGATGACCTTTCACATTCCACTAATGACACTTGGAATTTCACTTATAACATATTTACAAACAATATTACATTTTCCACATGTACCCATGTGAGACAAAATAGGCTAGATATAATCTAACAAGACAAAACACTATGATTCCGAAGTTGGGGAAAGACCAACTCAACGACCTCCACTTGGGGCTTCTGAGTCACATATTGGTGCCAAGCGTGGTATTGTGTGATGGTCTCCCCAAATTGTTTGATGGCTCATTTCTAATAGCAGACAATCGCCTCTATGGCATTCGAGTATATGTTCTTGGAACCTGTATCCAACTTGTTCCAAAGCATATGCAACATGGTGTTCACCATGATAGGACCATCAATGTATATCTACATGCTATATGCATCATCTCCAAGTATTCCTTCTATTCCTTGGGGGAATCTTGCCTTAAATGATCCATGTACTCATCTATCTCTAGCTGAACTTGGTTCTTAGTTCTATCCTTCGTGAGGGAACCGATTGATGGGATCTTGTGTGTTCTCACCATGACATGCAAACTAGTGTACAACCATGCATATGAGGCTTGTATGCTGATGACGAATGGGGTGAGCTACTCGTAGTTATAGATCAACATCCACAACTTTTCCTTCTCCAGCTCTGCATGTGGCTTGATCTTCTTGGCTAAGTGAAGAACAACCCATTTGTACCACATTATCCATTGTTACACATGGGCAGTGGCAACATGTATTTTTTTGAGAGTTTGAGAAAAATCTATTTTCTACTATTGTAGGCCATGCACATGGACAACTAAGTTGTGCATGGTAACAAATGAGTCATAGATCTTCTACATGGTATTCTCAAGTGTTGATACTTCAACAAGTATTTCTTTCCTCATCTCCCCCATTGCGGAAACTACATTCTGCGATGATGCTCGGAGTTGTTCTACCTCTTTACTGGAATCCTGCAAGTTATTTGCCAGTTGTTCATTCTCGGTCATTAGGTGCTTAACATTTGAGTTTTTTTCTCCTGCATAGGCCAAGCTAGCTTCGGTAAGGGCAGTTGCATGCTGCCTACTGTCTAACATTATCACCCTTTCCTTGATGAATGCAGATGATGAGTGATCATCTGGGAAGTGTTTCCTCCATGCCTGTACAATCCTCTTTTGAAACTCATCAAATGATAGATTGTACACATCCATGATCAGATCATCATCAAGAGGAACAACTTCTCTTTTCTCCCTCGGGAATGGTTCTAACATTGGATGTGGCAAAGACTGAGGAATGACCTTTAGTGCTCTCAGCATAAGTGCAATGTCTTCATTTTGTGGCTCTTTCTCCAACTCCATGTATGTGACCTCGATTAGTTTCTCAATATGCTAAGCAAGCTCTCAATCCTAAATCTGTTCAACCTCTTCTTCAGTTGCTAGATGTTATGGCTCATCAACATGTATGGGCACTGTTTGCTCTATCATTGCACCTTGCCTTTGTTCCTCTTCCTGTTTCTTCTTCTCCTCTCTTTCTCTCCTCCTCAACTCTTTTTCTTCCTTCAACTTCTTATTTGTCTCCTACAGCTTTAGTTCTACTTCATACAACATTTTATTTTCCCTCCTCCTTCGCTCTACTCTCTTTATCCACCACTCTCTCTTTACTTATGCTGCCAAAGCTCCTTTCTCCATGATAGGATCTTCCCTCATCTTGCAGCTTTTCTCTTCCTTTGGGTTCTCAATAATCTTCCTCTTTCCCTTTTCCTGCACTAGATTTCTTCCTATTATTGTTCTTGTTGTTGCTTCCTGTGTTGCTTCTATCTTCATAGACCTTTCCAACTTGTTGCTATACTGATCCGCTCATGGAGTTTGGAGGCATTGTAACAGCCTCCAAGGTTCCTCCTCTAGCCAATGACATGCCACGTGGAAATATGGAAAATACACCCTCACACAGTGGTCCTTGGAAATACCATGGGCATCATACAGATTAAAGTCTTTAGTTCCGAACTTTAATTTGACTATCTCCTTAGCCTCGACATCTGCATCCTTCAAGATCTTAATCTCGAATAATCTAATCTACAAAGGAAGAGTAGGCCATGGCGCTTTCTTCTTCCTATGCAGTCCTACTGATAACCCTGTAGAGAGGTTATATAATACCTCTTGCATGATCAACTTGTCAGTTACATACCTTGGTAGAAAATGTAGAGGCTTCTGTCTACCACACACTCTAATGGAGGTGTCACTAGGTGAGGCATACCAATCTTCAATTTTCATTACTGCCTCCATTTTTTCTCGAGACATGCAAGGTGGATCCTCCTCAAAGATAATCTTGTACATCAGGATGATAAAATGGTCAATTATAATTTCCATCACTCGTCGATAGTTGTAGTCAGAAAGAAACTTGCAATAAACATTGACAACAATGTCCTTTGGTGTCCATTTCTAGCTCATGCTAGGGAACTACTGCTAGGCACATATTGCTTCAAGTAAAAATGCAGACATGTAAAATCTTGCTTGCTCATTCTTGGGTAAATTATGAGCGTTAGTCACATGGATCTTCAACTGATTAGACAAAAAATCTTACCAATTGAATGGATTCCCATCACTCACGAACTACTCTAGCACAACTACCCAACCTTCAGGAAAGGTTTATGTGTTCTCTTGACTGTATATTCTGCAGGAAAATACAGTGAAGAATTAATAAGCCCTCCTAAGGGACTTTGTGTTATAAACATAATTGGGTGTCTATCTAAACTTCGATGACTCTATCACCTAGTGCTTGACGATATCTCTAGCGTCCACAAAGATATGGATGGAATAGGAAAATGAGTCCATGTGCTTCATCGGCTAGGGTAAATGAAACATATGTTGAAAGTTCTCCACCCTCAAGGTGGCAAGATATATCCCACTGGCACTGTTCAATGTCATAGTTTGTTCATCTATGTGTGAGATGATCCAACTAATAATGTGAGCACATGGGATGGTGGGATACCTGCATGAAACCTTGTATAAGCCTGACTGTTGGATGCTAACGTAAACCTATCAGTCCTCTACAAAAGTACCCTTGATTTTCTTGCATGTTAATGTTGTTCCCTTCTCAATGAAGAAATGAGTATCTGCATAAATTGGTAAGTCAACTAATATCTAGTAAACTACATCCCCGGTACTGCTCTGGATAGTTTTCTTTGATGTACATGTCTTGCATGCCATGTTACTTGTAACTCCTAGAGAGATGCTCAAAAATGGTTGTACCTATGGGATAGAGAGGACACTGATGGGAAGAAAATGTCATGTTAAAAGCCAAAGAAATTTAAGAAAAGACCAACCAACAAACCAGGATCATGATGGGATAGACTGCATAATTCGGGTTGGAAAAGGTCACTAGGTGACTATGGGAATTGTGCATTGCATAGTCCAAACAGTTATTTGGATATCGTGGTGACTGGAACTACACAATGTGAAATTCAGTCTTGGGCGAAGGACGAGAGAGACTGCAAATTACCTAGTCTTAGTGGCCAAGCTAGGAGGCTGGCTCCTGGAATTGTATAGTGCATATTTAGGTCTATTCTAGGATAGCCTCTAAGTAATTCCAAAAGCCAAGGAAGACGCCTTGAGCCCCTAGATTGTACAGTGCATGCAGTGAAGTGAGATCCGGGCAAAGGGGGCCCAAATCTACTGATGGGGAGTATGAAATAAAGATCTAAAGGATGGAGTGATGCTGAGTGGATATCTAAATAAGTGTTCATGCATGCAAGAGAACAAGTGCATGAATCAATAAAACCGAAGGAAAATGAAGCATGTGAAGAGAGTTGCCACAATGGCGACCGTAGGTGCAAAAATAGGGTAACGCATGCGACACTTGGGAAAGGAAATCTAAGAAATGAAATAATAATTCTACAAGCTAAAATAAGTTAAAATACCAGCAGTCGTTCAAAGAAACAAGTGAAGCAACACTCTCATAGGTTAAACAACAAAAAGAAACAGAAAAAAGGGCAAAAGACTAGAAAAGCAAAACACACCCAGAAAAGAGTCGACGATAACATAGAAGGTTCCTTGATCTCCTTGTGTTTGTGAGAGCTCCAATATTGAGTGTGAAAATGAGTTGTAGTAGCGTCAATTAAATATATTTGGTCAATTTAGGGTTTATGACGCACATGCTACAAATTAGGGCAAAAGAGACACTTGGCAGCAGTTTCTAAAATAACTCAAGTGCCTCCTTTGGATTACTAAAAATATATCCCTATATTTTAGGGATCCATTTTCTTTTTTCTCTTTTTATTTTTTGAGAAAAAATTCCATGCATTTCTATGAAATATTGCACAGTGCTGGGAAGAACCAAGCAACTCTCTGGTCCATGCATTGCACAATTTACGAGCATAGTGGGTTCTATGCAATTTCCAAGCTGAGTGTCTCTGGGTTGCCTCTCAAGTTTGTGCAATTCCCTAGCTCAAGGTTGGATTCCATCTAGTTCTACACATTTCTTGGGCTCAAGGCCCAATTCCAGTCAAAACTGTGCAATTCCCAAGAGCAAGGTCAGTTTCCCTCAATAATTGCGCAATTCTCTAAGGCAAGGCCGAAACTGTCAAACGACCAAGTCAAGAGATAGACTTGTGGGTTAAAAAATGAACTAAGTAAGAAAACACAAGACAAGGTGTAAAGGATTAAAACTTAGTCAAAACATAAGTACCTAGATTGGTGCAAGATTATTTGTTTTGGTTTATAAGGGAGGCTCCAAAATGAAGCATCAAAAAAAGTTTGGAGGATGGTTGTTTTCGCTAAAACATTGTCAACACATTGGTAGAACTCCATCTCTCTGTATGGAATTTTTCTCATGCAAAGAGAGTCTAACTCTTCTGGAAGTATTGCTCAATTGTTTTATTATCATAACTTCCTCACTTAGCTTGAGTTAAAGACGTACTCCCTACCATTCTCTTTATCGACAACACACATACCAAGCCAAGTCAAACTAAGTTGTTCTGATTGGGGATGAGGAGTATATAGATGCACAAGTAAAATAGACTATCATAGCTTTAGTTTCATCTATGGTGTTTCTCCACTACCAGTAGGCCTGGATAGTCCCCCAATGGAGTCACTTCAAGAGCAAAAGCATTGCTCTGCTACTAGCGAGCCTGGACACTACCCCGATAGAGTTACTTGCTTCACCTCTCTACATGGGATTCCTTTATCTTATTTTTCCTTCTTTCTTTTTCATTTTTCATTTTTTAAAGAACTATGCATAGGCACTTATTTCATGTGGTGGAAAAGGGATCCCGAATTACTGAGAGCAGAAGAGGTTGTCCCTTCAGAGAAGGATATTTATATATACCTTTAACATACTTGTTAAGGTTTCCCCCCTCTCCTTACTTTACTTTGACTGAGTTGACAAGGGAAAACCAAATATAGAAAACTAATTAGAGTAGGGGGTACTAGTTAAGAGTGCAAGCATCACGATTCCATGATCTCTCTCTTTAAAAGGAACATGTTTTCCATCCAAGCATCATCGACTAGAAGAAATTAAAGATTCACATAAAGAGAGGGGATAGATAGATAACCAAGTGTTGATAGATGTACAAATTCCTCTTGGATTTCACCCTGTTTGACTAAGAATCCAAACACGGTTTCATGTGGAAACCATCCTATGGGTGAAAAAGAAAACAAGGAAAGGAAAGAAACAAGACAAAGCAAAACAAAGTAATAAAATCAAGAAACAAGCAAGAAAAGTGAACACTACTCCTACTCCTAACCTAAGAAGAGCATAGTCCAATTCACGTGAAGTGATACTTCCAATGCAGCCCTCAACTCATTGGTTGGCCCATGTAGGCAAGAGCATGATTGGAAACAAAGATATGCAAGAAAACCAATAGATAAGAAATGTAAAATAATGTAAACCAAATTGTTCGAAGCTTGAATGCATCCACAAAAAGAAAAAGAAAAAATGAAAGCACATGAAAGGCACTCTACGGATATTTCATGGTGTCCTGTCACTTTGTGCATGGAAGACAAGAATGTACACACTTTCGAACTTAAAAAATGAACAAACATTAATAAATAAGAAAAAATATGTTTCACAACAACGCTTGCTATGCACGACTCCTCCAATGCTTTTGTTATATGATTTTCTGATTCTGGTGGAAGATGCAAAAATTGTGAAATAGATTGATTCTCAATGTAAACAAGAGAGTGATGAGTAGCCTGGAGAGATTTAACAGATTTATAATAAGAACTAGAACTAACCTCAAGGCTACAAAGACTTGACATAACCATCATCTCGAGTTGAAGTGCCTCAATAGGTTGAGGAGTTTCCAATTCATCAGAAGATGGATCATCAAAGACTAGTGGCTTAGAAATATCAATAGCAGATAAATCAAAATCGTGATTAGATGAATGAAAGAAAAGATCATGACAACCATGATAAAAAAAATCAATATGATGGACAATGACATCCTCATGATTTGACCAAATAATAAAGAGGGGATGATGAAAAATGAGAATTTTCACCCTCTATGTTTTCAGAAAGGCGATATTAGATCATGGGTGGATCAGGGAAGATAGATTTTCCCTCTTCACAATCCATTGAAAAATTGACATCCCACATGTTCTGCAAATGATCGAAATAGAAACATCAGGACATGGATTTTCACAAGATGAGACAGAAATGGAAGAACCGTGGAAGATGTCAAGATAAAGTGGATAAGGTGTGAATAGAAGGAGGTGATCCTTCACTGTGAATTATTTTTCAGACTCCCACAAATACTCATAAAAAATGATAGCGCGGGTTGGATGTTCAACACAACTATGTCCAGTACTTGATCCTCATGAACATCACATGTGATATCCGAGACAGATGAATACAACACACCAGATTCTAGAGGATCAAAGGGATCAAAGGATGGAGGTTGAGGAGATAATACCACACGACAATCATCAATATTACAATCCAAATATGTGCAGAAATTGTAATAAGGTGGGGTAGGAGAAGATAGTGAAAGATCAACAGGTGGATTCTCAACCTCTCCCACCTCGACCTGCAGATATAGAGTTGTTTAATGAGAAGGGGATGGAGGGTCACTTGGGACAAAAACCTTGTCCGTCTCATATTTAGAAGCTCTAAACTTGAGGTATGTTGGGATAGGTTTGAAAGATTCTAACTCATGTGGATACTCATAAACGTGAACAACATATTGAAATCTTTCCTCCAAAAATTCCTAGTCAACTTCATCTTCACGTAATTCATAATAGTAGTGAAGAAAACAATCATGAAAATCTTGAAGAGATTCGTCGGGTGATTTTCACAATTTTAATTTTTTTGATTAAGTTCTTTGCGATCATAAAGAATGAAAGCACGACATAATTCTCTAAAAAAATGATCAAAAGAGTGTATAGAGGTTGCGGGCAATGTGTTACACCATTTCTTTGCATGCCATTCGAACATGAAAGCGAACAACCCACAAGCAATGTCATTCGAGGGGATGTCATGCCTATCACAGAAGCTAGCAAAAGAAACTATGTGCCTAAACAAGGGTGTTCCATTATCTCCATTGAACTTATATCTGGACAAGTCATCTATATTTCTCTCTGAAACTTCAAAATCAACAACGTGAGAGAAACATGTTGACGTTATGATTTCAACATAAGTCATGAAATATGTGCAGAAACTCAAAACAAACTTCAAGGTCTTAGATTTTCATCCTTCCCTCCTTCTAGCGCTAGAAATTTTGACAGTACTGGACCCACTAACATTCAGAGGCTCTCCCCGATATGAAGTCCCAACTAGATCTCAAATCGATTGGAATAGGAGTCCCAATAGTGGGTGATAGTGTAATGCCTTGACCATAGTAGCACGTAGATGTAAGTATGAAATATTTGGGTGAGAAAGTGTGTGACTCTACAGAGAGTCAAGTATAATGCATGAAGGTTCTAACACATGGAGAGAAAAAGGATGTGTGCCCCTTAGAAGCCTGTAATAGTAGGCAACATGAAAGAAACACACGAGCAGAATGACATCACAAGATAAAATGCAGAATAGTTAACAAATTAAAGTTATGGGTTGATCCAACAACATGCATTCAAAAAGATTCGTACATCTACATACAAAGTAGTTCATAAGAAAATTTGTATGTTTAACAACATACATTGCTAAGGCAACCAGAATAGTCCAACTACAATAACAACATATGTAAGAAAGTGTGTTGACTCTGATATTATTATTATAAGTGAAATTTCCATTAATACATACACCATTGATGACCACTAGCCCCAATAGTGGAACATTACAGTCAAGAACACCTGCTCCTCCAAAGATGTATACTCTTTCTACGCTATGGATAAGCCAAGGGTCTTCACAATACTCCCAAGCCTTTTCTAAGCCTAAGCCTAGTAAAAAGCTTCGCTCTAAAAATCTTGTTCTATGAGTTATGAGGTTCTATTTATAATAAAGGGTAGGGTGACCCTTGACATTCCCCTTTGTGGCTCTTTGACTACCCTCATGACTCTTAAAATTACAAGTAACTCATTACATCACATGATGACCTTTCATATTCCACTAATGACACTTTGAATTTCACTTACAACATATTTACAAATAATATTACATTTTCCACATGAACCGATGTAAGAAAAAATAGGCTAGAGACAACCTAACAAGAGAAAACACTATGATTCTGAAGTTTGAGGAAGGACCAACTCGACAACCTCCACTTTTTGCTTCTCGGTCACATATTGACGCCAAGCTTGGTACTATGTGATGGTGTCCCCAAATTTTTTGATGGTGTCTTTCTTATAGTGGACTCTCTCCTTTATTGAATGTGGGTATACGGTCTTTGAACCTATATCCAACTCATTCTGAAGCATGTGCAACATGGTGTTGACCATCATAGGACCACCAATGTACTTATGCATGTTATATGTGGTTAGCTCCAAGTATTCCTCGGTGGCCTCAAGCCTTAGCTTCTCCATTTACTCTTCGATATCTAACTGGACTTGGTTCTTAGGTCTAGCCTCGGTGAGGGAACCGATTGATGGGATCCTATGTGTTCTCACCATGACATTCAAATTGGTTGTTGTAGCAGCAACAACCACCCTCCAAAATTTTGGCCTGCACCAATTTTGGAGCCTCCCTTGAAGAGTTTCACTTGATGATTGCACACACTTGGGTTCACTCCATGAGATCGTGTGAGTCTTTTCATTCACCTTTCTTGTTCATTGCATTCAATTCTTTACATTCTAGTGTCTAAGTCATGCTTTCCACCATGTTCTGGCTATTCGCTTTTTATGTGTTTGTTGTGTTTGCTATGAAAGCATCTGTCGCACTCACACACAGACTCACACTCATTGTCGATCAATGAATGATCAATCACGAGTATCATGGTTTTCACTTGCGCCATCGGTCAGTCATGTTGAACATGTGTGTTTAAATGGTTTGGTCATTTTGTCTCTAAGTCATGCGAGTGTGTGTTTGTATGATCACCTATGCATCTTCAACTGTTCACACAGTCATTTTTGCTGAAGTTCTGATGACCAAACTCCCCACTGATAGCCGGACCATCAACTTGGTTTCGACTCGATCGACTATCAACCAGAACAATGCAGAAACACTATTGGCCATGGAATCCCCCGAAGGCAGGTTTTGGGGCTTAAAGCCCAAGTTTTGACCGAATATTTTGTAAAAGCTTCGCGAATTGCATGTGTGGGGCACAAAGTTATAATAGAGTCACAGGGTTGTTCGCCCTAGTTTATGTAATGTAATGTCGGCTGGATAGACCTACCCATGGTCCGCGGACCATGGGATTGTATAAATAGAGTGAGGGTCTAAGTGTATAAGATAACTAAGAGAAGATAGAATATAAGGACGAGGAAGGTCTAAGTGATTGATTCAAAGTGTAAAGTGTGTCTATGGGTCGTAGAGTAGGGGAAGTCTCTACAGCTGAGTGTGCAGAGGCCTAGTAGTCCATAGCTGAGTGCGCGTACCCCTACAGTTGAGTGCGTAGGGTAGGTCAAGTCTGTAACCATTGGAAGAATCAATAAAGAGAGAGTTTACCATATCTCTGTGCATATTTTCCTGTTTAATATATGTGATTGGGTATGTTGCACGAACTTATTTGAATATTTAACTAATTATAACATAAGACATCCAAGTACGCGAAGGTAATTAACTGGTATAAGAAGATAAGTAAGATCGACCTGAGTGTGGCTCTAGCAGCGCAGAAGCTCCATAGTCCCTAGTTAGGGTTGTGCGAAGGCAGTGTATCAGGGCGTAAGGGACAAGTAAGTGCGCAGAGTGACATGCACGGCAGGATACCCAGTGAGACTAGTCAAATCCCCTCAGACATCTCAAGGGTGTCGAAACTTGGTTCTAGCGCCCTCCCATACTACTTCGGGTGAGACCTCAGTGCGCGCTCCGCGGACTGTTGCCGAATGGGCTAGTAGTACCGGGATTTGTTTGGCTAATTAACTTTGAACCTGGGTCAGGGCCCAACAAGCCAACAAATGGTTCCATTGTCGGGATCGGGATCTCCATAGAGATATCTGGTGTCGTATCACTGGAATCTGACAAAGAAAGGAATTGAGGATTGGTTGTACAAGAAGATTCATGAGTTTGCGGCACAGGAAAAAAGGAATTCAAGACTATTAAAGGAAGTGATCCGAATTGGATCCATGAAGGATTATCAGAAGGACCATGACTGTATCAGGTCAGGATAGACATCAAAGAATTAAGAAAACCACAGTAAAAAATGCTTTTGAACAGTGGCAGTTAGCAGCCAGCGTGGAGTGATGAGGACCTCAGTAAAAGCATGCTGACTAAGGCCCATGGAGACTGCGCGGGAGGCGAAACTAGCCCTTGGGAAGCCCGAATCAGGAAACAGAGGGATTGTTTGATGCGCGATTAGTGTTAATCGCACATAACTGGTCAAAACTCCTCAAGAAGGAGAGGCCCCCAGCGCTCGGTTGCATGAAGAGCTTGGAAAACGATGGGGAAAAGGCTAAAGGACAAGGCGGGACCCATGCTCAAAAATCCGGCGGTATTGATCAAGGGCACCTTCAAGCGGTAAGCGGAATTGGCGAAAATGAAGCGATTCCACTCAGTGATCAATGCATGGCAAGCAGAGGAGAGAGAAAACCGCTGCTGATCACACGTTAATGGTCTTGCAAGTCAACCGCACGAAACGTGTGAATGGCGTCAGATCAGGAGGCCCCAGATCTAATGGCTGACATCGTACCCAAAGATTTATAAGAATTTGACGTTTGATTTGACTGCAAGGTGGCAGAAGACTCATCCACGATGTAATGAAAGAACCAAACCGACGAAGTGAGTTGGCGCAACTGCAGGAGGACAAGTGGCCACTCCCTGTGAGCCTGATGATGACGCCGAACAAGGAACTCCAAGCAAAGCTGTAGTAGGTCATCTGATGGGAATTGGAAGAGGAATCGAACAGCCATGGGAATGAATGGCCTTAAATTCATGCACAGACAAAGAAAAGAACACGGAACACCGAAACCCCGAGAGGAAGACGGGAAGGAAAAAAGGAAGAATATAGAGGAAATAAAGGAAAGACAATGAAGCAAATCAGAATGGGAGGCAGAGGGCCAAGCTGACCAAAGGCAATATCGAGCACCACAGAACTTGAGAGATTCAAGCCATCCTAGAGAGGTTCTATTCGAACTAAGAACCACATTGGGCTCTCTCCATTAGAGACCAGAAAGGTCACAGAGTTGGTAAGGAAAAGAGGTTGTGTACTTTAGTGGCTTGGGGCATCCAAGAACCACCCTGCCAAGAAAATTCTATTTAGGAGACTCACATTGAGCTCCTTCATTGTAATTCTCTGCTTTAAGACACAATAAAAGAAGGCCACCACTGAGAGCTGGACCGGAGACGTAGCCCTGGAGGATAGGGTGAACTCCTTATTAAATTCTTCTGTCCTCATAGTGCTTACTGTATTTCTATGTTGTTTTCCATTTCAAGTGTTTGTGTATTTGCAATCTGATTGATCTGTTGCCTAAATAACATAGACACACACTAGCACATGAGTTTGTAATACCTTCAAGTAATAAATCTTTAATTGAAATCACTCATAGGGTGATTATCAGATCAAGTGATATAAGAGATCTAGGTTGTAAGGTTAGACAAGCTTGTGTTGGTTTAGCTGTTGAATGCTCACTAGATCAAAGCTTAAATTAGGAGAAGGAGAGTTGGTGGAAACTAATCCTGAAATTGGGAGAATATATAATTGGAAGACAATGTCAGAGGAAGGTTTTATGGGGCTAGACCCTCAATTCATAGAAAGCTTCATAGTCATAAACTCTATGGTAGAAGAAATGTATAGGGACTTTAGAAAACATAAGGCTGAAGATTCATCAGGTTCTAAACAAGATAAAGAAGAAGATGAGTCTCATTTCCATGACCACTCAAAAGGAAAAGGGAAAGAGGAAATCTTTCTCACACCTCCTAATATCCCTATGCATAACAAGAAAGCATCCTCAATCAAACTAGATGTTAAATTTGATTTGCCTATATATGATGGAGAGCTAAATGCAAAAAAGTTGGACAATTGGATTAGAAAAAATGATGTTTATTGCAGAGTACAGAACATTGACTCAGACAAGAGCGAGATTCAGCTGGCAAGCCTACGCCTAGGAGGCACTGCCTTGGTTTGGTGGAAAGGCAAAGCTCACACTGACATGAAAAGACATGGTAAGACTATCTTTGTCTAGAGTGAATTTGTTTCTGCAATCAAAAAGCAGTTCTATCCATTGGCCTACATGCAACAAGCCATGATGAGTTGGAAAACTCTTCGACAGTTGAAAGGGAAAAGTGTGCAAGGGTACACTCAAGAATTTAGAAAGAGAGCACTGATTCTAGAAATCTCACTAGACTCACCAGAAACTATTTTGAAGTACATTGCTCGTCTACACAGCTACATGAGGCATACCATCCTCATGTTTAATCCCACTAGTATAGATGAGGTATATGTACAAGCTACTCATCTAGAAGCTAGAGGAAAGAATGGAAATCCAGAAGTTGGGGAACCATCCCAACCCACTGCAAGCAATAGCAAGGAGAAAAGAAAGCATAAGTGGAAAGAAAGGAAGGCTAGCACTGCACAGAAAAGCAAAGCTTCATGCACTCACTATAAAAAGGATGGGCATGATGATGAGCATTGTTGGATTTTGCATCCAGAGCTGAGACCTAAGAAGTTCGAGGGCAAGAAGAAGAAGACTGATGCATCTATTCAAAAAGATTTCGGGTCAGACTCGGGAGATGAAACAACCATTGCAGCCACAAGTATCAAAGGTAAGAATTTTGAAGCATCTACTAGTAATTATGCTCAATCTGTTATTGGTGAAGAAAATTATAGAAAAAGACATGAACTTTTCCTTATTCAAGTCATTTCCAAACATCAAAAGGTTGATACTTTGTTTGATAGTGGCTCACAAGTAAATTTAATTTCTGAAGCAATTGTAAAGAAATTGGGATTAGCAACCACACCTCATAACAAACCATACCCATTAGGATGGTTAAATGATAAAGCACAACTACAAGTGACTAGAGAGTGCAAACTCAAATTTTCTTTTGGGTCAACATTTGTAGATGAGGTGGAGTTAGACATAGTTCCTTTGGATATATGTGGAATTGTTTTAGGAAGTCCTTACTTGTATGATAGAAAGGCTATTTTCTATAGAGCTGAGAACAAGTATCTGCTTGTTAAAGATGGAGTCGAATACTTTGTAAGAGCTCATAAGCTAAAGAATAATTATACTCTCATAAACTTAGGGTAGATGAAAAGAATGATAAATTCATGCAAAAAATTCTTACTGATGGTTGTAAAGGAAAAGAAACCTGATCAAACCAATGTATTTGAGGGTTGTAATGCTAAACAACAAGCTGATATAGAAAAGGTTGTTTCAGAATATGATATCTTGTTTCAAGAACCTAAAGGTCTGCCACCCAAAAATGAAATAGTACATGATATTGTTTTGTAGCAATATGCTCCATTGCCTAACATTGGGATGTACAAGTTGTCAGCTTTAGAAAATGCTGAAATCAAGAAGCAGCTGCAGGAGTTGCTCGAGAAGGGGTTCATCGGGCCTAGCACATCACCATGTGGGTCACGAATTGTTTTGGTGAGAAAGAAAAATGGCTCGTGGAGAATGTGCATTGATTACCGAGCACTGAATAAGATAACAATAAAGAATCGTTATCCCCTTCCTCGCATAGATGATCTTTTAGATCAATTGAAGGAGGTTGTTTCTTTCACCAAGCTAGACTTTCACAGTGGATACCATCAGGTTAGAGTTGCAAAACAAGATGCATGGAAGACTGCTTTCAAAACAAAGCAAGGATGTAGGAGTGGCTGGTTATGCCTTTTGGCTTAACTAATGCTCCTGCTACTTTCATGAGATTAATGAATGATGTAACCTTTTCTTGATGATTTTGTTATTGTGTACTTGGATGACATTCTTTTTAGTAAAACGTGGGAAGAACATTTAAAGCATGTTAAGCAGACACTAGATGTTTTGAAAAGAGAAAAACTTTATGTTAAACTCTCAAAATATGAATTTGGCAAAACATCTCTAAACTACTTGGGTCATATAGTAGGGGGTGGTGAATTGAAGATAGATCCCTCTAAAGTGGCAGTCATTGTAAACTGGCATAAACCCAAGTCTGCTACAGAAGTGAGAAGCTTCTTAGGAACAACACAATATTGGAGGAAGTTCATCTCTAACTTTTCCTCAATTGCAGCTCCCTTACATTTTTTGACCGAATTGAACAAGGTGTTTCAATGGGGAGGCAAACATCAGAAAGCCTTCGACACCTTGAAAGAAAAGATTAGTACAACACATGTACTAGCATTGCATGATATATAAAGACCATTTGAGATCCAAACAAATGCCAGTGACTATTCCATGGGAGCAGTGTTGACACAGCACGGTAAACCCATATGTTATCATTCTGAGACTTTTAATCCTATAGTAGTTAACTATCCTACATATGATAAAGAATTGTATGCATTAGTTCAGAGTGTGAAAAAGTGGAAACATTACTTAATGGGCAAAGAAATAGTAATACATACTGATCATCAGCCACTTCAATATCTACACTCCCAAACTAAGTTGCAACAATCAAGAAATTACAGATGGATGGGTTTTCTACAACAGTTTCACTTAGTCATCAAATATGAAAAGGGCATACATAACAAGGTTACAGACATGTTATCTAGACCCATTATAAATGCATCTACCATACTTAAGCATAATTCTGTGCTACATGAAAGCTACATAGAACAGTGTGCTCAGGACATGGACTTTAAAGATGTATATGCAACTTTGAGTCAAGGCAAAAGAGTAGAAGAATTGGACTATCATGTGAAGGACCGATTCTTATATCATTGTGGGAAACTCTACATTCCAAAAACTGAGAGAGTAAAGATAATTAGGTAAGCACACACTTCTCTGATATCAGGTCACTTTGGGGTAAGTGAAACAGTTGCACAACTGCAAAGATTCTACTATTGGCTGAAAATGAATGAGACAGTTTCTAGATATGTAAAGGGATGTACTATGTGTTCTAAAAGCAAGCCCAGTAATAGAAAACTAGGCTTGTAAACTCCATTGCCAGTTCCTTCTCACCCTTGGGAAAGCATTTCCATGGATTTTGTTGGAGGACTACCTAAATCTAGGAAAGGTCATGATTATCTATATGTTGTTGTGGATAGGTTCAGCAAAATGTGTATTTTGATACCCTGCAGTAAACAGATTACAACTGAACAAACTGCAAAATTATTCTTCGAATATGTATGGGTTCATTTTGGATTACCCACTTCTATTATATCTGATCGAGACACCCGATTTGTGGGGAAGTTTTGGTCCAGTTTGTGGGAACTAATGGACACAAGTTAAAGAAAAGCATAGCTTTTCATCGACAAATAGATGGCCCAACAGAAGTAGTTAACAGGAAAGTGATCCAGTTACTGAGAGGATATTGCAGCAAAAACCCTAAGCTTTGGGATGAACACTTGTGTTATGTGTAGCATTGTTACAATAGAGCCAAACATTCTTCTACCCAGAGATCTTCTTTTGAGACCTGCTTTGGTTTCATACCAAGGTCTCCCTTGGATTTTGTCTTTGGTAAAGATACCATGGTTGATGGACACAATGATGTGGACAAGGCAACTAGGTTCATTGAACAGATCCAGGAGATCCATCAGGCAGTACAGGAATAGCTGGAAAGAGCCAGGCCAAGTACAAGGCTAGGCATGATAAGCATCAGATGGAGCATAGTTTTCAAGTTGGAGACCAAGTCTGGTTGTATATCAGCAAGGACAAGATGCAAGGTGAAGGCAAGAAGCTAAAACCTATCAGGTATGGACCCTTCAAGATACTTGAGAAGATTGGTGAGAATGCTTTTCACCTTGATCTTCCAGCTTACATGCACATCTACTCAGTCATGAATGCAGATTGCTTGAGGTTTTTTAAACCTTCAATGATTGAGGACCCTGAAGAGTAGAGTCAATTGCCTTCTGTTGATGACTTGCTAACTGAATATCTTAATGAGTTGCAGGAAGATACAGTGTTGAACAGGAAGGTAAGGATGATGCGTAGCGGACAGGTGGAATATCTCAAGATTGGGCTTAAAGGTTCAAAGCTTAGCAATGTGAAGTGGATTGAGATTGGACAAGTGAGACAACAGTTTCCTCACTTAGTCGATGCTTGAAGAAAACCAACTTTTGGTGGTCCAAAAGCTTTTCAGTTGGGAGGCCATGATCCAAATCAGATCCATAAACGACTGTCATAGGAACATGACTATCTCTGGACGAAACAAATCCTTGAAGAATCCAAAACAACAATTGAAAAACACCCTGAACCAGTGGCCATGGCAGCCATTATGGAACGACGAGGACCTCGGTCAAAGTGCACTGAACGAGGCCCATGGAGACTGCGCAGGAGGTTGATGTAGCCCCTGGGATCCCTAAAATAGGAAAAGGAGTTCATTTTCGATGCGCGTTAGCAGTTAGAGCTAACGGGCATCGCTGGGCAAACATGGCTGAAATGGTAGAGCCTTAAGCACTCGTCCACGTCGAAGCCAGAGGACTGTGGGCAGAGAAACAAAAAGCGCCATCGTACGAAGGCGGGACCCGCACTTTGGGAAACCCGCGGTATTCCTGGGATGCCCTTGAATTGTAAGAGGTTTTGGAGGAAGCGGAGCGATCACAATCGGTGATCGATGCGTGGCAGTGGAGGTGAGAGAAAAATCGCCGTGATTGCGCATTATCGGTCGAGCAAGTCAACCGCGCTCGTCGTGCGAGTGATGTTGGATCTAGAAGAGCCCAGATCGGACGGCTGAGATTGCGTCCGATAGATAGAGCAGAACTGACAGGGAATTAAGCTGCAATTAAAGGGGATTTGGAATCCGTTGACCACCATGATGGAGAAAGCAATGAATCGATGAACAGGCTGGCGATGTTCCAGTGCGGACACATGGCTACTTCTCGAGCGTTCATGCTGACGCCAAACAGGGAATTCCAAGCACACAGGCGAGAGGCGAATCGTCGCAGGCGGGAGAAGAAATGAACAGGCATGGAGGTCGAATGGCTAAAGCCATGAGCAGAGACAGTGAATAGAGATCGGAAAAGAGATTCAGATCGAAGAGTCCAAGAGACAAAGAGATACAGTGAACAGTGAACCCTGAGCGGAGGACTGAACACATAGAGTAGTAAAGCCAAGCAGAGGTGACAGAGGGTCGAGCTGACCATAGGCAGCATCGAGCACTAGAGAGCTTGAAGATTCAAGCCTTCCCATAGAGGAGTCTGTCTATATGGAGCATCACAGTTGGCTCTTTCCACTGTAGACCGAGGGTCACAGAGCTGGTAGGAAGAACAAGAGTCTGTGTACTCCAAGTGGCTTGGGGAATCCAAGAACCCCCCTGCCAAGAAAAATTTTCTTCAGGAGAACTCATATTGAGTCCCTGAATTGTAATTTCTCTGCTGAAAGACACAATAAAACAAGGCCACCACTGAAGCTGGACCAGAGACATAGCCCTGGAGAATAGGGTGAACTCCTTATTAAAATTTTTTGTGTCTTTATATTGCTTACTATATTTCTCTGTTGTCTTTCCATTTATTTTCTGTGTATTGGCAATCTGATCGATCCGTTGTTTCAATAACACATAATACACACACCAGCACATGGGTCTGTAATACCTTCTGTTTAATAAATCTTAACTGATGGCACTCATAGGGTGATTATCAGATCAACTAAGGGAAAGAAGAAGAAGCTGATATCCATGAACATGTGTTTGACACTCTTGTTACACAAGAACCAGCAATGAAAGAAAAAGCTGATCAGGGAGAGAAAGAAAATGTTACACAAAAATCCATTGATGATGTTTTTTTTACATAAGAACCAACAACTGAAATGGAGCAGTTTCACCCTCGGGAGGCTGTTACACCATCGATTGTTACTCCATGTGGGAGAATACCAGGTCTTGATGATGGATGGTGTTATGAAAAAATGTTGTTGATACTAGAGTTATAGAAATGGAAGCAATAGAAACTATCTCTACAAGAGGGAATGATCTTGCTCAAGGCACACAAAAATATGATGGATTCACTCAGGGAGAAATTTCTAAAGGAAGAATGGGAGAGAGAATGGGAAGCACAGAGACATAAGGAAGATATGAATAAAAGAGATGAACAACTGCAGCTATTACAACGACAGGTTCTGGATCTGACAAATGATAAGACAAAGCTTCGTGAGTTTGCCTTGAACCTGCTATGATGTAGGTGGCCTTGCCCATCGTATCTAGTGTTCCTCTGGGAATTCTATTATTTATTTCAGTTAAAAGCAGTCTTTGAGAATAAGCCTTATTTGGGTTCTTCTACCTGTACTTTTCTTGAAATTTTCCGTACTTGTGATTTTGATGAACAAAGCTTACTTTGTGAGCTATTTTTTCATAACATAATGTGTGAGTATGTCAGCACAAATATGGTAGCAAGTGTTTTCTCCTATATGGGAGATTTGGAGTTGCTGGGTTTCCTTTCATTTATGAGAAACCAAATCGAATGGCATCTCGCCATGAAATCAGCCAAAACCAATGAAGAAAGGGAAGTATTATGGGTTAGAGTAGAACTAGGAATGGTTTATGAACTAAGACATGAGTTTAAGTTGTTCCTGAGCACCCTGGTGGTCAAGCAAGAACTAACCACTTAGAGAAATAGGATTGCAAGGATTTTCCTCAATTTTCATGTAGAGATGAAAATTCGAGCGCTAGCACGATGCCTTAAGCACACCGAGGCCTATAGTGTCAAGTTGCACGAAAGAGATCCTTTTGAGTACAAGAATTTCGTGGATGCTGTTACATGGGCCCCCAAATATGCTCAGGTAATATAGACATTGGGAGCATTCTGGATCAGAGTTACCAGCAGAAGAATATCAGTTAGACTAGCACCTATGTGACTATGAAGAAGAATCATGGTCGCGACTGTTGATGGCTACTCAGCGGTACAGGGCTTTGGGTGAAGACACTACTGGTGCTTATAATTTTACAGACTTCCATCGGGGGTATAGCAGGAGGTGCTAAGGTTCTGCATGGGGACATGCAGTTGCTTTAATTGGGGGGAGATGTTGGGCGCGAATTTTATACCTATTTCCTACACTTTCTTTCCCTAGGTTTGATCCTCTTTCCCTCCAGGCCCATGAAACTTCACATGTTAATCACAATTTTTCTCATTTATACAGCCTATTTCGCCGTCATGTTATTTTTCCATGTTTTGTTGAATATTACGATACAATATTCCTTTTTGTGGCTAACTGGGGTAAGCATTGGAGAAGTATTTTGGACCCTCTTATTTTTTTTAGATTTTGCTTATGGGGACGAGGTTAATGGAGTGAACAAGCTGCGTTGGTTGGTTTCATAGTAGAGTAGAGGAGATTGTGGTTATACCTTATATGTTGTTATAGATTGCTGTTACACACTATATGTTGTGTTTCTGTTACACCACGTGTTGTTAAAGATGACCATTGTTATACCAAGGATGTTGATACATTCCGAACCATCATTTGATCACAGGATGTTGTTGCACCGTAGCTGGCAAAGTTGTGCGTACTATTCCACACAACAAGTGTTGGGGGTTATGAATTGTTTATGTAGAAGTAAGAAGGCTAAATGGTTGCGATCTTAACCAATGTATCTGAGAAGCATTTTCATTTAGAAATAGGATATAACTACCTTTATTTTTATGATCAACAAATGAATCATGAGATTCTCATGAACGTTCTATTCCTGATTTTGGGTATGCAATAATTATAAAAGAAACTCGATTTCTAATGTACGGGGATGACATAGAGAAAAGCACTGTTACTTTGATCTTGTAACTTTTAATTATTTTTAATATTGAAGGCACTATGGTGATGTTGATATTGTTCCTCGTCTGATTCTTTAACTAATCTCGTGTTTGTCCCTCGTTGTTGCTAGAGAGGAAGGGTCCTCCTCTTTAGCAGGGACTATAGTGATCGAAGTAGCTGTATGTTATTGTTCTTTTATTTTTGTATGGTTTTTTTGTTGTTGTTTTATAAATTGTAATACATCCACTTCAGTTCCAGATTATATTATGCTACTACACTAGTTTGGTTAAACAGAATGGTAGTGACCAGCTAGTGTAGTCATTAGTTTACTATGTGGCGCACCTTTGCTCTGGTAATTGTGAAGTGTTATTTCATTTCTCTGGAGTGTTTTAATTTCTGCATCAATGATTTAATTTCTGCACTTGATTCAATGACATTCTTTACTTTCTCTTTTTATTTTTCATTCTTGGTTGTAGTGTATCGACACAGACAGTGGGAACTCATTGAAATAAGAAGACCTACCCTGGGTTGACGATTAATGGTTGTAGTGTTGAAAAATGTGCAACAAGAAATGTTAAATTTAGAATGTGCTAAAAATAGACCTGCCAAAAATAGCATGTCTAAAAATAGCAGTTTGGCCAGTGAGGTCATTAGCCACATTGGGTGAGAGGTGAAACTGCTAAAA
>APFE031204355.1:0-17432 GCA_000404065.3 Pinus taeda | reverse complement strand
TTTTATTTATTTACCATACCTCCACTTTACTTATATTTTTATTTGCTTACACCCTTGCATGTATATAAGGTGACTTATGGAGTAAATATAAAAAATGCTTTATTTATTTACCATACCTCTCATTTATTTATATTTTTATTAATTTACCATACCTCTTTTATAAATATGGTACTTGGGCCTTTGGCCCATAGGATTCACTTAAATAAAACCTATTCTTGAAAATGGGCGAATGGAAGGTTGTAACTCCTAATTTCAAGGGCTAAACTTACCTTTTTTACCCTCTCCCTTAAAATAAGGTGGGCTATTTGAGGTGATTTGTAAAAATGTACTATGATACAAAATATTCACCCACTAAAAATTTAAAACCCCTTAATTTCGCCAAAGGACGAACATTCACCCCTAAAATTTTCTATGGTTGGTATATTGTATTTATGCAATGGCATTTCTAATTCTGTTAATGCTCTAACCTCTATAGAAGAAGATATGAGATTGTGGCATCATAGACTCGGGCACATGAGTGAGAAGGGGTTCTAGGTTCTTCACTCAAGAAATTTGTTGCCAGGTTTGAAGCATGTTGATTTAAAATTCTGTGAGAATTGTGTTTATGGAAAACAAAAGAGATTTGGATTCCTTAGAGTTGAGAAAGAAAAGAAGATCGAAAAATTAGAGCTTTTTCATACAGATGCCTGGGGATCTGATCAAGTATAATCTCTTACCTCGATTTACTGTATTCGAAATAATTCAGTTGTATTTGATACTTTCAAGAAATGGAAAGCTTTGGTTGAAAATGAGACAGGAAAAAGGTTGAATTGTCTCAGATTAGACAATAGAGGTGAATATTATAGCAAAGAGTTTAATAGGTATTGTTCAGAGAATGGAATTCCTAGAGAGAAGATAGTTCTAGGAACACCACAAGAAAATGGTGTGTCAGAAAGGATGAACAAGACAATCATGGAGCGTGCAAGGTGCACGAGATTGCATGCAGGATTGCCTTTACAATTTTGGAAGATGCTGTAGATACTGCTATTTATCTAATAAATAGAGGGCCTTCAAGTTCCTTGGATGGTGGTATTCCAGAGGAGGCATAGACAGGTAAAAAGGTAAACCACTCCTTTTTAAAGATTTTTGGTTGTGAAGACTTTATTAACAAAGAAAATAGAACAAAGCTTGAGGCAAAACCAAAGAAATGTACCTTTATTGGATATGGTGTTAATGATTTTGGTTATCTCTTTTATGATTATGAAAATCACAAAATCATTATTAACAGAGATGTCATATTCAATGAAAAGGTTTTGTATAAGGATCAGGGGTAGGAAAAGAAACAAGAAAAAGAAAATAGAGAATGCATAGTGCTTGACAAGATCACAGAAAAAGTGATGGTGCCTGAAAATCATAATGATCAATAGCTAGAACAACAACCATAATAGCAACAAGCACCTAAAACACTTGAAAATGGTGTTAGAAGATCTACCAGGATAAGTAGACCCCCTGAACGATACTCTCCTTCATTATATTATGTATTGTTGACTGACTCTAGTGAAGCAGAATGTTATGAACAAGCAGTGCAGGTAGAAACCAAGAAGAAGTGGAAGCAAGCCATGAAAGAAGAGATGGACTCCTTAGCACATAAACAGACTTGGGACTTATTCAAGTTGCCTGCAGGTAAAACAACATTGCAGAATAAATGGGTTTACAAGTTGAAGGAAGAAGATGGAGGGAGAAAGAGGTATAAAGCTAGACTTGTGGTGAAAGGTTTTGCATAGAAAAAGGGTAGAGACTTTGATGAGATATTTTCTCCTGTTGTGAAAATGACTTCAATTAGAACTATTATAAGTCTAGTAGTAGCTGTAGATTTTCATCTTGAGCATTTAGATGTAAAGACAACCTTTCTCCATGAGGATTTGGAGGAAGAGATATATATGCAGCAGCCACAAGGATATGAGGTAAAAGGGAAGGAGAAACTAGTTTGCAGGTTGAAGAAGAGCTTGTATGCCTTAAAAGAGGCTCCAAGGTAGTGGTATCTAAAATTTGACAGGTTTATGTGTGAACAAGGTTATAATAGATGTCACTCTGATCATTGTGTTCATCTCAAAAGGAAAAATGATGATAGTTATATTATATTGTTATTATATGTAGATGACATGCTTATTGCAGGTTCTAACATGTAGGAGATAAGTGTGCTCAAAAGAAAATTGGCAAACTCATTTGGGTACTGCAAAACAAATCCTTGATATGAGAATAACTAGATATAGGAAGAATCACAAATTAACATTGTCTCAAAGTGAGTATATAGAAAAGGTGTTGAAAAGGTTTAATATGCAGAATAAAAAACCAGTTAGTATAACTTTGGCTAGCCATTTCAAATTAAGTAAGGAGGAGTGCCCCAAGACATAGGAAGAAATGGCTCATATGTCTAAAGTTCCATATGCATCAGCAGTTGGAAGTTTAATGTATACAATGGTCTGCACATGACCTGATATTGCACATGCAGTGGGAGTTGTAAGCAGGTACATGAACAATCCAGGAAAAGAACATTGGATGGCAGTGAAGTGGATTCTCATGTATTTGAGAGGTACCACAAATCAAACATTATGGTTTGGTGGTTCAAACATTGCTCTACGGGATATGTTGATGGAGATATAGCGGGTGATAGAGATAACATGAGGAGCACAACAGGGTATGTGTTTGCTATAGGTGGAACAATTGTCAGTTGGGTTTCAAAAATCCAAAGTGTTGTTGCACTCTCAATAATAGAAGTAGAGTATGTTGCTACTACAAAGGCTAGTAAAGAAATGATTTGGTTACAAAGGTTTCTGGATGAATTGGGTAAGAAGTTGGAGTTGGGTAGGTTATATAGTGACAGCCAGAGTGCCATACATCTTGCAAAGAACTCTGCATTTCATTCCAAGACTAAACATATACAACTCAAGTACCATTTCACACGACCAACATTGGAAGATGGACAGGTTAAGATGGAAAAGATACACACTATCCAGAATCCTGCAGATATGTTAACAAAAATTGTAACCAGGGAGAAACTGAGAATCTGCTCAGTTTCAATTGGTCTTCAAGTATGATGAAGAAGATGAGAAATAGCCAGGTCCAAAGTGGAGTCATTGTCTAGCAAATGAAGCAGTGGTGGAGTTGCTATAATCAGTCTCCAAGTGGAAGATTGTTGGGTATGGAGCCTGATTATCTTCTGTATTCAAAGGTTTCAACCGGATGTATACCCTAGGAAGATTGTACACCCCTCCACACAAGGGGATGTGGGGGGGCCTTGTCCCCCCCACGGGGGTTTGAGGAGGTTGATCCCCCTGGGTTGGGAAGTCTGGGGCCAGTAGTCCCCCGGTGGGGGCTCGAGAGCAACACCCCCAAAACTAAAAACAGATGTAAAATTTCCTTGTAAAAGTCTAGTAATTCCTAGTCAATCTGGGCCGTTCATTAGGCAGATGATCTAACGGTAGAAGTTGTGTTTAATTTAGGGTTTTTTTCCCTAGAAGGAAACCACTCTCTATATATGAGGGAATTTTATTGTGTCTATAGACATCTGAATATCTGTATTCTGAGTGAGGAAGTGAGAGGAGATTGAGAGTGAAGAGGGTGTTACAGTGGATCTGATGTAGGTTGTATCTGTTTAGTTTGCTGGATAATATAATAAAAGAAGGACTAGCTATTTCTCCGTGGACATAGCCCAAACTGGGTGAACCACGCATATTTGTGTCTCTCTTGTTTTATGCATTTTCTGTGTTTATATTTCTGCAAAATTTTATGTGTTCCATTGCTCTGTAATATATAATTTTCTAATAGTTACGAACTACCAGGTTGATAAGTGTAAAGTAGGCAACCCAGGAGTTGCAACATTATTGCTGCTATACTAGTGGTCACCAAGTTGTTCCGATCATCAGGAAGTGTATAATATCTTCTAAGTGGTTATCTGTGACACACACTGTAGAGAGCTATGCATCAGGTAGTCCTTCCTCCAAATTAGTAGGCCCTTTTCTAGTTTCAATGCGTGAGAAATGATTAGGTCTTGCATTCAATCATCCTTGTTTCATAATGACTTCAAAGTCATATTCCAGGAACAACAACATGCACCTACATAGCTTCCCCCCCAACAGAAGCTTTTTGACTAGGTATTTCAATGTAGAATGGTCTATATACATCTTAAAATGTCCACCCAATAGATAATTCCTAAACTTTTGGAGCGTGTACACCACAGCTAGTCCTTCGCGTTCTATCGTGGAATAATTTTTCTCAGCTTTGGACAACTTTCTTCTTGTGAACGCTATAGGATGATCAAAGTCCCCTTCATCGGCTAGTGTCAGTACTACTCCTAGTGTAATACATGATGCGTCCAGATGCACATGAAATTCCTCCTTCCAATCCGGGAAGTCTAGGATTGGTGCAGTGACCATTTTCTCCTTTAGCACATCCAAGCTCTTCTGGCATTCTTCATTCCAACTGAACGTAACATCCTTCTTTAATATTTTTTTCATTGGTGCAATGATATAGGCATAACTATTTATGAATTTCCTATAGTCTCTCGTACGCCCCAGCATTGCGCATAGTTATCTCACACTCCTTGGCACTTCCAAATTGATTATGACCACGATCTTCGCAGGATCTACCATCAAGCCCTCTCTGCATACCACTTGACCTAGAAAGATCCCAAAAGGGATTCAAAACAAGCATTTCTTCAAATTGAGCATGATCTAGTACCCTCAGCATGTATCTAGCATCAAGCGAAGACTTGCCACGTGACAATTTACCAATCCAAACACTGTCCAATCGTCAAATTATACCTTGAGAAATTTGTGAATGAAATCCTTGAACGCCGAGATGACTATGGGTGAAAAGTTTCTCGACGCATTCTTCAGCAAAAAAGGCATCACCGTATACTTAGAAGCATCCACATTTAGTCGCGAAGGTCATCTTACTAATATCCTTCAATGTGATCGTAATCTAATGGTACCCTGAGAACCTATCAGTAAACGAATATGCTTCTTGGCCACCAACATTATCCAGAACCTCATCGGTGAACGAAGTTTGGAAAATGGATTATGCACACATGCATCATTCAACTTCCTAAGATATATACATATCCTTATTTCTTCCTTCTACTTCTTTTCCTAAAATACTATTAAGATTACCCAATTAGATTCTTCCACTGGTTCAATAATACATTCCACGAGCATCTTTTCCAACTCTAAGCAAACCCTTTCTTTATACTTTGGATTGAGGCAGTAAGGTCTTTTTTTAACGGGCTGAAAATATAGTTTTAGAGTGATCTTCATGACACCCAAGTCCCCTATTATCCCTTTTAGATCTGAAAATTTCGTGGGGAACAAATCTTGATATCCGCGGAGTAGCTCGACAACCTTATCTACTATCGCATCGTCCCAGTAGTCCCCAATCTTTGCAAACTTCGGCTCTACCTCCGTGCCAATGTTCACCTTCTAGTTTTTACTGGCTTGGTTATGTCAGGGTTCTCAAGTTGTGGTCCTTCAACTTCACGGTGAGATTTGGTCTCTAGAATATTAATCTTCCTTGGGTCTTCATCTTCTTCTTGCACTGTGACATTGTAGCACTCTAGAGCGTGGCTCAGCTGGGTAGTCCAGTCAGGTTGAATGAAATCTAGAGGATCTTGCCGTATCCTGAAAATTACTACCTTAACCTCTTGCAATGCTTCATTGATACTCTTAAAACTATCCTTAAAGTTGAACGTCATCAAAAATCCTTGGCACAAAACATCCCATTCTTTAGTGCCATGATGGAGTTTTGTCTCCATGTACCAATTCATCGGTATAACATCCAAGGTATGATAAAACATACGTACCCACTCTGGTTGAGGCTTCACTCCACACGCTTTGGTCCATTTGGGCAGATGGTCATGCGGATCATTTCTCCCATCATATTTTTCTATTAGTTGCACTTTTGGGTGGGCAAACCACACTCTCATCATTTTTATGTATACGTGCCAATGATCAAAATTGTCCTTGTGCGTGCCCCACTATCTCACAAGAATAGCATGTAGCACCTAATATAGGGTCTAGAAGTGATGCTTCTCTAGAAATTCCCTCTCAAATGCATCAAAAAAGGGATCAACATCAGTCAAACCATCATAGCAAGCCAGATTTCTTACTTCTGAGGATACACAATGCAACGACTTGGTCATCATATTACAACATAGTGTAGATACTTCATGCAATTGATCCTGCTAGTGATCAAGTTCTTCATCTAAATCTGAGGTGCAGGAACTTTTGTAGTCCCATGTGATACGTCCATATGCTATCGGATTCACCCAATCCTGATCTCGTTTTGTTATCTTATAAATCTAGTCCAAATCATCATCACTTTCATAATTGCAGACTGTTTCAGTATAGTACGATCCCTCTGCAGGGTCTAGTGGCACCACTATGCAGAGAAATTTCTTCTCAAATATCATATTTCTCTTCTTTAGATTGATTACCCCATTCATGTCAGTGGCCGAATGGATCCCAAGGAGCGCAGGGTAGGGATTTCTATCATCCATAATCTCTATCACTTCAAAATCAGCTAGTGTGCTCACACCTTCAATATCAACTATTACCCCCTGTAACCCCCACATTGGGATGATTTTCTGTTGATTCGCCATCCTTAACTAAATCTAAGACCACTGTAGCACAGGCTCCCCACTCTCTCCCATGTGTGTTTTAGATAAATGTTCGTGTCTGACCCCAAATCTAAAATGACCTGATCCATCACATATTCTCCTATCTACGTGGTGAGTCTCATCTCACGTCCAATTCTTTCCTTATGCTTAACAAGCTTTCTAACCACCCGCAGTCCATCAGTAGCATTTTCCTTCACAACCTTGCTATCACATAGCAGTTTCATGTAGGTTTCCAAGAACGTGGTAATCATGGACAGGTCCATTTCATTAGATGACTTCTCATGACTCCCTGAGGTAGAGGCCTCAACGAAGCTTTTCTTCACTTCCATAAATGTTTCTTTTGCGTGTTCAAGATCAAACCTAGTATCCTTTTCTAGCACTTTATGGACCCATTCTTCTTCTTCAGGATGCTTCCCCTTATCCTCACCACGATCCACTCTGCAGTACAATATTTACCATAAGGTCTTCCTCACGAGGATCAACCCTCATTATCTACAAGTTTTAAGTCGATTTCAGAGGCTGTGCCCCCTTATCACATATCTTAGCTAACAATATAGGGAAATCCTCCATCACATGGTCAAACTAGGTAAAATAGCGGCATCGTAGAGGTGTCGGATTTGGGTAGTCTCACACATAGTGTCCTGGTCCTCCACAATTGTAATGAATAACCTACCCTTGACCTCTACTAGGTGCTCCTCCACCTCAGCCTCATTTGCGCCCTTGATACTCGCCTTGCGCTCCTCCAACGACTTGGTCTAAAGGATGCATTTCTGCCTGCACCCCGTATGCAGGTGTGCTATCCATCATTAGCTCATAACTATGACAATTTCACTCATCATGTCCCACTAAATGAAAGAAGTTGCAGAATAGCTATTGCGGTGTCTTTATGAATTTCTGTAGCAAATGGAAATTGTCTATCACATGTTTCCTAGCTACATAATAGATAACACACCATAGTGCAGGCCCTATGCTTGGCCTTCTTGTAGCTTCTAGCCTCAAAGGCACTGGTCCCCTTACTGCGACACAATTTGTGAACACTGGACAATGATCCTTGTCGTGCCCCTGGCTTTTGCACTTTAGGCACCAAACTTCTTCGCACACGTCGGGTCGAGTTGTTCTATCTTTCTTCAAACTTTGCATTTCAAGGCAAAGGTTCTGCAACTTGCATGAATTTGTTGAACCTGCGGATTAACATCTTGAATTGGTGTCTCGTGTAATCCCATCACAATCTCCAGAGCTTCCACCTGGGTCCCAATCTTCTGTTGTGATAACGCAACCCTTAGATGAGGCAAGAATGTGGCCAAAAACCACTCATGGTGCTGCCCATCAGTTAGATTCATGTTAGCCTCGGGGATCGTACACTTCAATCTCTAATCCAAATCCCAGGGTGTCTCACTAGGCTTCATTATAATCTCTTTGAATCCCACAATTGATTGTGCCACAGACTTAGGCCTATTGAATTCCTTATTCAGCGCAAAATAGATATTTGCCAACATGGACATCAGATTATCCATGCAGTACTTAACGTGCCACGTTGGTGCGCGGTTCTGCAAAGCAATAACCAATTTTGATTTCTTCATTTGGTCATCCCTAATACCTTGATCTTCCCATATAGCCTTCTCAATGAACCAAAATTGGCCCAGATCTTCATTTCCCACACCCTTGAACATGTGTAGCTTCACGGAGTTCACCATGTTGAATGGTGGTAGAGGTGGCGATGGTGTGGGTGAGGGTGTAAGCGGTGACGGTGAAGATGGAGATGGTGTGGGTGTATGAGGTATTCTCCGGAACCCTTGCATTATCAACTGAATAACACTCTGTGGAGAAGCATGTACTGCTCCCTCATCATCACTCAGAGGAGGTTCAATTAGTAGGGTATATTCAAGGACTTTTCTTCCTTCATCCCTAAAACTCCATCCTTTTCACGTAGCCCCAAACATCAAGATAACTACATAACGCACTTTTCACATAAGAGAATCTTAATCCAAGTATTTAACAATTTCAAATACTTACCTAGCAGCCCTTTGAAGAAGTGGCGCCCTACTTTGTTGTAACTGACCAAAGTATCGACTGCGAACAGTATCAAAAACCCTCCTATGATATTATTGAGCCACTGATCGACAACCTGCATGATCTTATCTTCAGAGGCTTCCAATTTCCGCACTAACTCAGGGTCCATACAATCGGACCGTCAAGCCTCCACCTCCCTTGGTCGTCTAACAACTTCGCGATCCAATCGTATAATTCAACCAACAAGGAACATAAGTAGATTTCTTGTATCTCTATGTATAGATATCTTTCCAACCACTATTATTTCATCAATCGTGGGTTCCTATTTTCCTGTGCCACAAATTCGTGGATCTTTCTAACCAACCAGTCTTCGATCTCCTTCTTAGTTGGATTCCAATGATGCGACATCACACATCTTATTATGCAGATATCAGTCTCGGAAACTAAACCATTTTTTGGCTTGATGGGCCCTAACCCAGGTTCAATGTTAGGTAGCCAAGAAAATCTCTACAGTACTGTCCCTTTTGGCATCAATCCGTGGAGCGCAGACTGAAGTCTCAACTAAAGTAGTATGGGGGGATGCAGGAACCAAGTTTCTGCACCCTGAGATGGTTGTGATATTAGATATATGCCCTAACCCTTCCTTCTCGTAGACCGATAATCCATTTAGGTCTTATCAAATTACTTCTCTTATTCGTCCTTAAAGCCTCCGTGAAAGTCTCTGATCATCCTTCGCGAACCCTAAATAGATAGATAAAGAACTTACGCGCCTCTGTAATTACTCTTATTTCTGTATTTACTCAGTTTCTCTTAAGTATTGGTTAACTTCAACATGCATTGTGGTTCTCTTCACATAAATAGATATTCTTACATGCATTCATATGAAAAAGTAAAATACATAGTTTTGTGCATCAACATAGCATTAATTCAAAACCCCAATATTCAACATAAGATAATCACAACATTCACAACAGTAGTAAAGTAACACATACACAGATAATTCTAGAACACTTCGCTTTATTGATAATCCATATTTGCAGTATAGACTCTGGCTATCCTACACACAGCTGCAAGGGTCCATGCACTCAACTATGTACTTATACCTTAGGCCTCTATGCACTCAGTTGCAGAGCCCCTTCCTACTCTAAGACTCTTCCCTCTTAGCTCTCACAGACCTATAAACTTACTTAGAACTCTCCCAAAAACTTATTAACTACCTTAGACTCTTCTAAGACTCCCATTTTTATACAATCCAATGGTTTGCAGACCAAGGGCAGATCTCATCAAGCTGACACAAACTATCTAAACTAAGGGTGGAAAACCTTTTTGACTTCTTACATCTTCGCGCTCGGTGGTGACAAAATGTGGAGACTTTATATTCTTTACATAAAACTTGGGCCTTCAGCCCCAAAACATGGGATTTTAACCCCAAAATTGACCCCAGGGGACACGTTCCCAACAACTTCATAAGGAAAATGTAAAATGGGAAAACTAACACTAATCTATTTCCAAGAAATCATAAACATAATATTTTTGGAATGTGGTTGTGAATTCTTCCACTCATTCTCCCATAATAGAGGTTATGTAGAGGCTACAACCACAGGTTTTTATAGGCTAATATCTAGTAAAATGCAAGAAACTATGAACTACTTGGAATCAAGAAGGAACATAAGTACAAAAAGAGGGACCAAAGCCTTTGGGTTGGGCCCAACCAAGGGTCTCAATGCTCTAAAAATAACTCAAATTCAACTTAAAATCTAATTTCTCATTATCAAAAAGTGAAGGTCTCATACATCACATAAAAGTTCAAAGTAACAATTTCAACCTTAAAGCTCAATAGCTACGCCTAGCTAAACAAATATTTTGAATACTAGTGAGGTTTTCTTCTTATTTATTTATATAAAAGGGTAGTTAATAACAACTCCCTTGAAAGTAGTATTTATTGCCTCCTTGATCTTGAAATTGGTGGAACTTGACCTTGATCTTGAGCTTCACTAGGACTAGGAGTCACCTGGCTGCTAATGAATTTGAGCTAGTGAGAGAGGATATTGTGATCTCAAGCTGAGGGATTTGAGGAGGTGGACAAATGCCCTAAATTCTATCCTAGTTTTCTCCATCAAGCCCCTGCATAGTAATAGCCTTAAAAATGCTTCTTTTTCTTGCGATTAAACCACATTAGGCCGCATACCATGAAAAACACATTTTATTCCTCTTACTAAGCATAATATAAAAAATATGTGAATTAATGTGAGAGAAGAATAATTTTAAGGCTAGAGGATGGAATATTGACCTAAAAAATGTACCTATTGATGGGAATATTGCAACACTTCACGAGATGCAGAATAGGGAAGTAAATGTAGAGGCTCACTTGCTGATCCGAGGGGCAAGGTTGAAGGAAGAAGAGATGAAAAACATAGATCCAAAGGAATCAACATCTCTAGAGGTGAAGCTTGACGTTTTGGTAAGTGTAGTAGAAGAGGTGATGCAAAGGATCACCCCAAGGAATGATTATGATGTTCAAGCCCGTGGCTCACTGATTGAAGAAGAACAAGTTGCTGCTCCAAAACATTTTCTTTCTGATGCCAATTGTTATAGATCTGATGATGATTGTCTTATTAATCATCTTGGAGAAGAGAGATCTGTTGATATGACATATATGCTTGATGATGTATTTTATACCGATGATTTGCCTCAGTTTGATCAGTATGATGATAATTATGTTCTCCAAACAGAAGCTAATATTACAGATAAATCAGCAGCTAGTTTGTGGGAGGAGGAAGTTCACTTTCAGCAGCTCGAATACAGTGATCAACCGATGCATATCAGCTATGATAATGATGAGGAAAGTGCATCAAAGTTTGAAGTAAGTGAAGGATCTTTGCCTTTTTGTTTTGATTCGTTTCAGCGCATCAGAGATAAATACCATGCAATCAGAAATCAAATGTCAACAAGTCTTGATTTGAATCATCTTGAGAGCAATGAAAATTTTGTTCAAGACTTCTCATATTCAGATTTGCAATCCCTGAAAGTCATTGATTGTCAAGTTGCAACTGAAGACTTGGAAATGGACACACATGACTTAATGATTCAAGGTGACTCCGTACCATTCTGTTTTGAATCATTTTTGTTTTTGAAGGGTAGATTGCATAGTAAATCTTCAAATGAACAGGCTATAACAAATCATCAATCTCTCAGTGTTAATGTTGAGGATGAGGCAGATAACAAAATTCTTGAGCATCATGTAACATCAGATTTGCAGCCACCAAATGAAATTGAAGGGCATATTACAGATGAAGGTCTAGAAGATGAACTACATGATTTGATGATGCAGGAAGATTCTATAACCTTTTGTTTCGAAACATTTTAGTTTATAAGGCAGAATCTTTGTAAAATATCTCAAGAAAAAGATGGACAGCTAGAAGGATGTGATACATTTTCAATGGATACATTACAACAATCTTCTCAAGTTTTTGATGATCCTATTGCACGTGTGTTGGATGATGTTTGTTGTAAAAGTTTTCCTTCATTAGCTAACCATGTGCCGGAAAAGAATATTGATGATAATCTTCTTCAAAGGTCGCCTTCATTCTCTTGCTTAACAGATTTTTCATTACAAATCCCTCATCAAGGTTTGCAGTCATATGAGGAGATTGATGAAGGAGACTTTTGTTCTGTTTGTAATCAGCAACAGAGTTTGCTTTTTCATGAATTTCAGGATCCTTTTGATATCTTGTTGCAATCACCAAAGAAATACAACATAGATGTGAGGGAAGTCTTGATATCCAACTATGAAGATTACTTGGACCAGAGCTATGTTTATGAAGATCGTTTCGCAGTATTCTTGCAATCATCTAGTCAATTTGTGCTTTGCAAGTTTATCAGCAGTCAACTTGAGTTCAAATTTCCATGGGAGTTGCCTTTCGATTCTTTCCTTTTCCTGCGCATCAGAAAGCATGTGGGAAGAAATCAAACAGCAGCTAGGATGCTTACATGGTTACATTGGTTGTTCCATTTCACTTGATCAGGTGATGAATGGAAAAATTAGAGTAGGTTGTATTGAATAAGTTTCATATTGATCATATTTCCAGTTTGTCGGTTGTGTTTAAGTATCGAGTCAGTTCTTAGTTGAGTGAAAGTCAATTTGTGTCGTTAAGTCATCATTTTTCAGTCATGTATTTCAGTTTGAGTTTTCGATTCCATTGCCCAATGGATAAGGCACTGGCCTGCTCTCCCAAAGATCTGCCGTTCTTGGCACCTCCAAGGAGCTACCATCCCCATTGGAGCCAATGTTAGTGTCAGTGTTTGCAGCCTTCCTCCAGTGATCAAACATGCTCTTACAAGTGATTTTAAGGTGTCAAAATCAAGTTTTGTCATTTCAGTGAGTCTTCAAGCAAAATTTGGTCACTAGGCATTAGGTCTAGGGTTTGTTTTCACTCTTTTCAAAATTGTTCAAATGTCGGTCCATGTCACCATTCAGCTTAGTGTACCATCATTCAAAGGTTTTCATTATCATGTCAGGTTCCAATGGGTCATTTTACACCTTGTTCATGCCTCAGTTGAGCCTAGGTAAGGTCCGTTTCCCTCTCCTAGGGTTTTGGAGGTAATTTCTCTTGAATGGTCAAATCATTAGCAAAACTTGTATCCCGATGTTCATACACTTTCCCCTATCATTAATGTACCTTATTAAACACTTCCCATCACTGAGATCCCCCAAATTCCTCATTTTTGCACAAACCCTAGTTTCTTGACACAACTTGGCAATTTTCTAGGCTAGGCCTGTGTTTTTCCCTTTTGGACCCCTTCCCCTCCCTCGATCTCTGAGATTCCACTTTCCCCTACTTCCTAACATCCCTCCCTACTTCCAAAAATTTCCCCAAGAATTTACAAGCCCCTTATCCCCTCCATTTCACTTCATTTCGACAAAATCCCTTGTTTCACACATCAGGATAAGTTTCACTCAAAAGATGTTCCAGAGCAATAAAAGATGAATTTCGAAAAACTGAGAGAGTTTTTTGTCCACAACAGGCCAAGGCAGAAAAACCTCCTTCACATTTTACACAGGTGTCATGGTTTTAGAGGAATGTCTAAAATAAAATTGCCTCAGGAGAATTGATGCACCTCTGAAGTGACCTTGGGAAAATCAAGTTTTCTCCTAGCTTGGTTGGCCAAATAACTTTCTTGATGAGTCAAAGGATAACTAGACAAGAAGATATTTCCAATGAACTATCATGAGCTCAATTTGGAGTTGAGTAAGGCATTCAAAAGTTGACTGCAACAACACTCTGCTTTGAGGCATCCTCATTTGGCACATTTTGACCAGTCTTGGGAGATTTGACATTTGACAAAGCAAATGAACTCCAAATTGAAAAATTCTAGTTGGGTTGGAAAGTAGACTCAAATAAATTTCCAAAGAGATATCTTGCACCCGATTTTGACATTAGGAAGGCCTCCAAAAGCCTCCTGCAAAATGCACTATGTAGCGCGCGACGCATTGGGTGCGCGCGATGCACTGGGCTCCATTGGCCAGTGTAAATTTGCATGCGCGTGACGCATTGGGAGCGCGCGACACATTGGGCCAGAACTTATAATTTTTTCCACTGCTCTTCAAAATTAAAATTCTCTTAGTCTCCTTTGCCCCATGTAAGTTTAAATCATCTTGCTATTATCTTTGGTCAGTGTTTGGAGTTGTTTGAAGATCGGTTGTAAGAGTATGAATGTTGAAAAACACAAAACCCTACTCTCTTGTAAAAAAATGCCTCTTTAGGGTTTGATATCTCCCTATTTCCCACAGTTCCTCCCACATTTTGCATTTGAAGCAAAAGCACCAAATCCTCATTCTTCATCTCATTCAAGCCAACATAGATTGTGCAACATCATGGAGGCGGACATCGATACATTATATGACCAAGATAGAGATTGCACCATTGAACTGCATACACCAGGAGGACACTGAAGCGCCGTGAAACACCTGATCCACTTTGGATTTTGGCTGAGGCTTCGTTGGCTAGGCATGATACATGATGGAGGATCTTAGTTTCTAATTGGAGCAAATTCAGAGAAATTTTTGTCATTTTGAAAAATTTTGGCTTAAAAATAGGTTTTTCAGCTCAACACGTAGCGCGTCGACGCGCGCGCTTATGATTGGGACACTTGCTAGAGGAAAACCTTATAGTTTTAGATTTTTCATGGTAATGTATGCATGCTCTAGTATGGCCAAGGCATTTCATCAAGTTATGGATGATCAAAAGGGCCAAAAACACAATGAAAATCACCTTTCTGCCACCTTTTTCTCCGGCAGGAAGTACTTCTGGGAGAATGACATTTTGAAGGGGCAAATGAACTCCAAATTGAGAAATTCTACTTGGGAGGGAGAGTAGACATCCAGGGCTTTCCAACGAGATATAATGAGCTCAATTTGGATGTGGGGAAGTGCCCCAAAAGTAGGCTGAAAGACGTGCAACGAATAGAGCTCAGGCGCGCGACGCATAGAGATTTTTGGTCAATTTTTCACTTTCCAGCTCAGAAATTCGGCCAGTTGAACCAGTTTTTCTTATGGATGAAATTTTTGAGTTATCTTGATGTAAATTTATGGTTGGCATGTAACTTGGACTCACTTTTACTGATTCTAGATGATTCATTCACAAAATAGCAAAAATTTAATGTAATGAATAAGTTTCCCTTCTTTTAGAGGCAGGTCGTTTGGATGCCTACTTTTCAGCTCTATGTTTGCAATTAGTTCAAACTACTCCTAGAAGGAGGAATTCGACCCCTAAAGGCATGGAAAGGGGTTAGGATGGTCTATATGATGTAATTTCTCAATCATTTTCAGAGGTTGGAGAGGTTGGACTCTTGGGAACAATTCGACACTCTATTGTACATATTTTATCTGCATTTTGGCAAAGGAAAGACCAAGGTTTTGCAGCACTATTTGGGATTCACGTGGATTTATGTGTTGATGGTGTGCTTCTTTCAGTATTTTTAAGTTGTTTATGTGTATCACTTTCATTCTCATATCTTCTGCAATTGAACAAATGAAGTGTTAAGGTAGAATCCATAATTTGCTATACTCTGCCTTTAAGTTTGTTTGATTTTCCATGTTTTCATCTGTTTATGGAGAATCCTTGAAAGTTTCTTGCTCTCCTTAACTTCTCACCAGTAAGATCTAGCCATACATTCTCTTTAAAAGCATCAAGAAAATCGCCTACCTTGCCCCAAGTAGACCTCTACAAAAACTGTGCCTCATCCCCGCACCCAAAATTGCCTTTCCCTTGAATTCAACTAAACTTCAAAAAATCAATTTCAAACTATTTGTAATTCATACCTAGCCTAAAATTAGTTATCAACTTAGTCATCTCGACCTCATTGATTACATTTTTCCGAGATTGACTCGGAGAGAGCCCTCCCTTGTCCTCGTAGGGCTAACTATGAGGCTAAGCGTGGTTTGATGTAGCCTTGAGTTTTACCTTATTTCAGCCTAAGGTAGATTTTAGCGCTAACATATTGGCAACCATACTGGGGAAGAACTGGTCTGCTTGTTAGTGTTATTTGATTTATATCTACAGACGGAGTCTAAAGTCACGCCAGGTAGCCTTCGAACTGCACATTGCTCTGCGAGTGCATAGTAGATAAACGCTGCTTCAGTAGATCTCCGATCTAGCATGTAATCGTAACACTTAACTTATAAATTTCCCCAGTACATGTATCGAGTTCAGATCTGATTATTGATGGTGGACAACGATCAGACGCTAACAAGGCTGAAATCATTCACTTGGCGACTATAAATCATTTTAGAGATCAGATCCAAAGACTCCACTGGAGGATGATCCTGACTAGCAAAAACATGAAAGGACAACATGGACAGATCAGGTATTCAAGTTGGAATTTCATCCAAGACATTTTGTTCTTTGTCATAAATTATTTCTTCTCTTTTCCCAAGAATGTCAAGAAGGCTTTGCAAAGTATACTGTATTTGAGAAGAGATCCTCGGCCTACAGTTGATTCTTTCCCTTTGAAGATTGTGAATACCAAAGATTTGCATACCTTTGAGCTTGATCAAGACCTTTCTTCTAAATTTTGTGATGACCATCTTCAGATTGATGAACCTCAAAAGACCAATACTGATTCTATACCTGCTGTATATACTCCTACACCTTGTAAAATTCCAGATCGGTATAAACCTCTTGTTTTACCTTCGGTTCTTCATGCTTTCCCCAAAAACTATGATCTATATTTGCCGAGGTTCGATGGTGAAAGTAAGAATGTCAACGCTGAGCAACATGTGCAGAATTTTGAGTCTTTTCTAGACCTTTTTGAAGTTGATAGCGAAGATGTTAGTATTAGGCTTTTTTCTCTTTCTTTGCAAGCCAAAGTGAAGAGTTGGTTCAAAGCATTGCCTGATGCAAGCATTTCAGATTTCCGGCAGTTCGTCAAAGTTTTTCTCAACAGGTGGATGATCGGGCAGAACCTTTTCTTGATTGTAGAAGAGTACAACCAGCTGAAAAGATTTCCAGGGGAGACAGTACAACAATTTTCTGCCAGATTTAATCAAGTTTATTATTCGATGCCAGTTGATATAAGACCTACTCCTAGATTGGCTCTCTTGCACTATCTGGGTGCCTTTGATCTGGAGATGGAGTTTTAGCTGAGAGAAAGGGATATTGCAACGCTTCATGAGATGCAAAACAGTGCAGTAAATGTAGAGGCGCATTTGCTGATCCGACGGGCAAGGTTGAAAGAAGAAGAGATGAAAAACATAGATCCGGTCGAATCA
>APFE031204349.1:127317-157405 GCA_000404065.3 Pinus taeda | reverse complement strand
TTTTTTGGTAGGGTCCATGTCGATCCCTGACTAGCAACCTGACCCTATTATGTGTCAATTCGATAATTGATTTTAAATTTTTCATTATAATGTATCAAGACTGTCCCCACAATGTGTCAATTTTATGGTTGATTTTTAATATTTCATTAGAATAGGTCAAGTTCACCTATTTCGCATGTCAATTTAATGGTTGATTTTTAAATTTTCGTTGTAATGTGTCAAGATGCCTTAGACTAAGAATTTAAAATAGCTATACTTTTAGCATTTACAAAAAAAAATTGTTCTTGGTGAAAAATATTACATCGGAAAACTTAAAATAGTGAATTTTGACATGGAAACAACCATGGATGAAATAACAATTTGGCCCAATGTAATAGCTTAGTTAATTAATGTCCACTCGAAATGATTTCATGGAAATTATAATTAATTATTTCCATGTTGGACCACTCTTCCAAACCTGTGAATATGAAAGCACATCAACCATCAAAGGATGATGGAAGGTTAACATCTGGAACAATGTATGAGAAACTGATTATTTTAAATTTCGTAAATTAGTGAAAAAATGATGAAAGTTTAACCTGCAGAACAATGTACGAATGAATTATTATGGTAACTTTAGTAAATTTAGTGAGTTAGAGTATTGTAAGCATGAGACGTGTGAACACACTATTTTATGGGCCATTATAGCCGCGGGGTTTCAGAGCTTCCGATTTTATTCAAGGCAATTTGTACTTTTTAGTTTTAAGTTAACATTCAATTCTTTTTTGGTTAATATTGTTAGCTTTTCTAAAATCGTGGACTACATGTGTTTACCATATATGATAGTATAATTGCTCACATCATGTTTAGTTTAAAACATAAAAATTGTAAAGTACTGAGTATTTCAATATTGTGTTGAATGAGAATATTAATATGCTTTAAATAGTTAATGTTAATTTTAAATAGATTATATTTTGTTATTGGAATAAAATATATGGATGATTATAATTTTTATTTAGAATTAAATAAATTATTAAAATAATTATATTATGTTTTAATAAATTAAAATAATAATAATAGTAATAAAATTTAATATTTTTGCCTATGGAGTTTTGGATAGATTGTGATAAAGTGTTTTTTAAGGTATTTTTTTGATGTGAAGTCATTACTTTAATTCTCCATCCACCCCATCAAGATAATATATTGGACAAAATAATGATACAATCCCACCCAAACTTACAACAACAAAAAAACTTAATATTTTTTTCTTTTATAAATTTTGATATAACAATATCATCTTTTAAATAACAAAATTTCCCAACAAAAAAATTTATTAATAACATAATTAAAATGTATAATCAATATTAATAATGTGTTAAAAATTATACAATATGAAATCACACACATTAATTTTTGAAAATTAATTTTATATAATTGATTATAAAACATTTTAAGTAAAATAAATTGTTACTCGTCATACATCAAATAAATAAAATATTCTATCATAAATCATAATTATACTTAACCTAATAAATAATAATTATCTATCATATCAATATACTTTAATAATAGTACATAAAAGTAAAAACCTTCGCACAGTCATCCATAACACATCTCATTTACCAAACTCTCATTATGTAAAAGTTTTTTGTATATGTAACTATAAAAACATTTAAAAGAATAATGTTACCTATCGTAAATCATAAATAATAATAATTCTATCATAAACCAAATAATCATAATATATTTGACAAAAATAAAATTATCTATCATAAATCTAATAAATCAATTTACTCTAATAATAATAGATAAGAGTAAAAACCTTTCACACATCATCCCATAACTACATGTTCTTTCATTACCAAACTCTCATTATATATGTATATGATTATTTAATTTACACTTTAAAATGCATCCTCCTATCTTTGTTCAGATTTCAGATTCATTATCTTAAAAATAAAAAACTTTGATATATCATTACACAATTGCGATCTCCTTTCATTACCAAACTCTCATCATGTATATGATTATTTAATTGACACTTTAAAACACATATCTTCTCTGTTAAGTATTTCATACTACTTACGTTAAAATGATTATTTAATTTACCCTTTAAAACGCCTCTCTTATCTTTGTTAAGTATTTCATACTCCTTATATTAAAAGGACTGTGGAATATTCAACCTATGTCTCAATATATTTTAAAATAGTGTGAAGGAACAAAGTATTCCATACACCTTAACAAATTATTTTTGCTTCATCTATTTTTTATACTATGAAGCACATAGTATTTCGTACACCCAATCTTACGTATATCTTGTGATTGATATGTCCACTATGTGTCTTCATACATTTTCATAGCATGACATATTAATCTCCAATAAAAAAATATGTGAGGGGAGGGGGCTATGGGTGGATGAATAATCCTAAAATTTCAAATTTTTAACACTTTGTCAAAGTTTATGATCCATAATCATAAGCATATGAATTTAATAACTCATCAACTTAGACTTAATGTAGATAAAAGAAACAATATCTGGAAATTATTAACGAGTTATGTTTCACATGAATTGGAATTTCTTTAACTAGTATTGAACAAAATAAAATCAATACAATGATAGAAACAAATAACATAAGTGAAACCCTAGCGAAACCCATTTTAGGAAAAACTCCAACTTCAAAATGGCTATCTTACTATGTTCATCATTAATGCTACCCATGTTTACAAGGATATCTAGATATTACACACATAAATATAATTAATAGTAGCAAATTCCCTCATTACTCTAAGACCTCTTCCCTGAACTAGTTAATCAACTCTTATTTAAGTCAATCACTCTAACCTATACAACCAATACAAATATGGCATCATCTTCAGTCATCGAATGTCTTATTTATTCCCTACTATCCAAGAAAACCTCCATCTTAACCATCATATGCATTCATAATGGTCTAACCCATCTTCCTTTGTCACCATTCCTTTTATGAATAATTCTTGAGGGAAATTGGAGTTCAACAACCAATTTTTTTCCACAATAAACCATTGTAATTCCACATCAAACTCCACATGGCATTCCAAACTCTACACAATTTGGGCATTAGACCTTGTTTTCACTACCACATGCCACCTTATTATAGGATGGTTGGTACTCATGGGTCATTCAACATAACTAAGTTACCTACCAACTAGATCTTGGTCTTGTGGTCACCTTTCTCATGCATTTTCCTTCTCATCCTATGTTGTAGTAGAGTGTGGGATGTACAGGTAGTCTTCCCTATGGCTCCTCTAGTACTCCACATACGAACTCTCTGTATGCCATTCTCATTGGCCTATTACTTACCTTCTTAGTTGTAGAGAGCGATATGGAGAGTTTGGGCAAGGGTCCCCTTTGACTCTACTTCCCTCCTTTGCATTTTCCTTATCTCCACATGGTAAATAATTCATATCTACATGAAAAAATATGGTGCAAGATGCAAAGTGCAATGTGGAAGGATAGGAAAATAGTGTATTCTTTCTTTGCATCCACATGTGGATTCCCCAAAGTTTGAAGTTTCACATAATTATTCCTTAGCCAATTTTGAGACTTTTTAAGTTATTTTTCAATGCATAGTCACAAATTCTTATGAGGCTTATAATGTAGAATTTTAAGCATAATCAAGGCTTCTATAGAAAAAATGTCAACCAAATAATTAAACATGTAGCCACTTTTTACTTTTCATCGATCCATTAAAATCACACCTCCTTGTTGGGACTCTTTGGTCCCTAATGCTTCAAAAGAAAGATGAGGAAATATGTTCATGCATTCTCTCATATCACAGGGCTTCCTTGTTCTCTATTCTTGAGGCTACTTCCAGCCTTTTTTTGTCCTCTTCGAGTCAACCTAAACCTAATTTTTGCAAAATTAAATCTTCTTTCATTCTCAAGTGCACTCCGTGCAAACATATTTCACTATAATAGGACATGTTATTCCTCTACCTCAATCTAGCTTGGAGGGTCCAAATAATTTAAAGTTCTCCACGTTGATCGCTTAATAGATTCTCATATAAGGAGGTATGCTAGTTTCAAATCATTATCACTAACTTTCTCAATGATTTGAAAAGGTCCATAATTCAAAGGCTTCAACTTCTTCATTTCCCATTACAAGAATTCTTTGTTGAGTTAAAGCCACACTTTGTTCCCAAGATAGAAATTTTTATTTGTTCCATGTTGTTCATCTCTAAGCTTATACTTATGATAACTCTTCTCAATATGCTCTTGCACCTGATGAATCTAATATTATCTATACGCTTGTCTACTCTATTTGCTAAAACAAGTTTCAAACAGATCTTTTTGGGTGGAAGAAGGAATTATGATTATGTAAAAGTTTTGAATATAAACTACTTTGTCATCCCATGTCTCTAAGTGCTTCTTAGTATATTCTCTCAAAAACTCGACCAAATTTTATTCTAACCGTTGGTTTGGATGAAAAGAATATAACTCTTCAACTTTGCATCCATCTTTTCCCACAACATCATTGAAAACTTGTGCCTAAATCTAGAGCCCCAATTAAATATTATTAAACTTGGAAAACTATAATGTAACCATACATTTGCAAATAATAATTTAGTTGCTTCATGTCTTGTAATGTCTTCTTACAAGGAAGAATCACACACATCTTTCGAAAGTGGTCTAAAACCACAAGCAAATATCCATTGCCTCTCCTAAATAGTGGAAAATCTTGAAAAAATATCATAGTGATACTTTCTCAAGGTATGATTGGTACTAGTAATGGCATGCCATAGCCAAGTTTCCTATTATTTAGCTTACTGGTACTACAAAGAACATGACTTTTAATAATCTTGGAAATGTATCCTTGCATCTCTGACCAATAACAAACGCCTAGATAGTTACAATGGTATTGTCAACACCAAAGTGTCTAATAGTTTGAGAAGTATGAGATACCCTCATCAACTAAATTCTTCTTCTCTATGTATACACATCTTTCCCAAATTGTAGAGAAGGAAATATTGAAGATGATATTTGTTTCATTTTGGATCCACTACAAGGAAAATACCTTCTAGCAGAGGTTATAACAAAGGTTTTTAATGTTATAAAATTGGAAAAAAATGTCAAAAAACATCCACTAAAACATTTGTTTGTGGGAACGGATGTTTTAGCGGAACTTATAACAGAACTTCATCACAACTGAAAACATTTGGGTGACTAGAGTTATTTAGCGAATGTTTTTTTTTGGTGTGCTCTATGGAACAGGAAGCCTCAATGTGCTACTTATAGAAATGCACCAGGATTTATACATAATTAAAAGCACTGAGGTGTTTAATTGAAAGAGCACTGGAACCTAAAATATATACCACCCCGGTGCATTCAACTTAAAGAGCACAAGACCTTGAAACGTATACCACATCGGTGCTTATATAAAAAAAGCCTCATCCATTCTTTGATGAAGGAACAACTCCGAGGCATGCAAAAAATAATTGTAGTTTTGGTGCTTTCTCTTAAACGTGCAACACCAAAATGTCTTACTTACATAAACACATAAGTTCGTTTGTTATATAGAGCATCCGATGCTTTTAATTTTAATAGTGCATCGAGAATGGAAATAATATTTTGTAGAACCGGGGGGTGTTAGTTCTATGAAAGCACTGGTATGTTAAGAGTTACAATGCATCGGGGAATCAATTAAAAACAATATCAGTGCTTGAAGATATGAAAGCCCCGGTGTTGTCGTTTTAATGAAAAAGAATGAGCTACGCTAAAAGATGGTGTCACAATTCTTTTATTTAAAGTAAAGCACCAGTGCGTTTTTATTTTATGGACACACTATTGCTTTTGTATGAGATTTTCTCTTTTTTGGAGACATTGACCTGTGACATTACAATTATTGTAATTTTTAAAACCTATTATTCATTGAGAAATCAACATATATGTCCTATAGCACATTTCATCATAATTTAATATCTGGATTAAGTGCATTTGTAATATGATGATATGGGATTAATGTTTTTATTAATCAGATTTATCACAATCTTATTATAATTATCATCCATTGTATTTAAAATCAGTCGGTTGCTAACATTAACACGACATTGGATAACATAATATAATAAATTAAAATGTATTTTATTATATATCAATAAGAGGCTCTTCGTCATAAAAAATGAGATTGTTATTGGTAACCCCTTGTCTTTCAATTGGGACACTATGTCCATGTTTACATTTAAAAAAATTTCTAGTTTTCACACAATTATTTCAAAAAATACAACAGGTTGCATTTATATCCAAATAGATCGTCATTCTTCACTAGAACTATTGTCAGTGCTCGAGCTACTTCCATGACTTGGGTTATTTGGAGGAATGTTTTGTTAATTGCATTGATTATTTTCATCTTCTTGATATTGTTCCATCTACAAACATAAAAATAAAGTGTAATGAGTGTATCTGCATTGGTGAGAATAATGAAAATTGAAATAAATAATATACATCAATGTAAATCGAATAACAATATACCAGAGAAAGAAGTGACTCATAAATTGTTCACATGGTTTCAAAACCAAGTCGCATGCCTTGTTGCAATAAGTCTTCTACTAGCTTAGTTCCATACTTTATTTCCTTCATGTTTTAAACCCATCATAAATCATAGATTTAATATAAAGGAAATTTTTGCTCTATTAATTATAAACTAAGAGAAGTAAAACAACATAAATACTTACAAATTCCACAATTAATTTTTGATATGCCAACATATATTCACAATCGTTATTTAACCCAATGTCAACCAATTCTTTCAATGGATCATCTTTGTATGTTAGCACCTATTTAAAGAAATTCGAGGATGGTTTTCGTAAAAAAAAATTAAAATATTCAAAAATGAAACCTTGAGTTGTTATAAAGAAATATTAACAATTACTCACAAACTTTGAAATCAACCATTTTCCTTCTTTGTGCGTCCAATTTTATGTGTTGAATGAGTTCCATCTTGTTTTCTTTTCTACAATAAAATACATGAAAATTAATATTCAATGCTAATTTTTTCTTTTTTTCTTTTTATATTTACAAAGTCAATCATGATAACATGTATTTGAAGCATGTTGGTGTTGATATGGCGCCTTCTGTGATGAAATTATGTCCATTTCTTTGACCTTCTCCTTATACACTTTTTTGGACATTCCTATTAGCATCTTTTGTACATCATTGTGTTGATCATTTGGGATTTTCATAATCTTCCTAAAAAAAGTAAAATATTTTTATAATGATATATGAAAACTAAATATAACAAAATCGATATTAATAAATTAATGGTTTATAGTAATATATACATATAATTCTAGAAAATAGTATACAATATAGGCCAAATTACTTTTGAATGATATTTTTGTTGTTGTATATTTTGCTAATTGCAGTCTGACATGTCTCATGAACCATTGCCGGATATGCTTCCTGTAGTTTAGAATATAATTGTGGTTCTAGAATCATGCATTGAATTTTTGTATTGTAAGGGAAAGTACAATAATATACCGTTCATGCCACTTAGATCCCTCATAGTTTCTATAAACACTTTCCTCCCTTTCATTACCTCCGACACCACTCCATATGAAGCAAGCACAAATTCCATCGTCCATTTAACATGTCCATAATTTTTTCTTAGGAAACGACATAATATTTCTCTGCTGTTTCGCCCTCAAAGAAGATTAAACTATATAATTAATATATTGTTGAAACATGTTATTATATTATAAGTAATATTATTAAGTAAATTTCAAAAAAAAAAAAACAACAACAACAACAACAACAACTCATATTGAAGTATTTTTTCATTCACCTAATTAATAATTCTACAATTTTTCTATCAAACTTTCATGCTCTTCTGCAGTTAGATTAGAAATAATCTTATCGACCTTCTTCATTTTGTGACTCTCCATGACACACACCAACTAATACATATTGGTTAAAATTACATATAGTTCAAACATATTAATTTTGTAAAGAAATTACAATGAAATTGCCTTCTCTAATTTGTTTTTGATGTGTTGTCATTGTGTCAATCAATATTTTTGTTACTTGAGACCTTATAAGACATTTTTAAATCAATATCCAAACTTTGTATCATTCAATACATAGCCATTAGATATATTTACAAAATAAATCAAAATTTTTCAGGAAAAAAAATAAAAATAAATAAATAAATAATAAAATAAAAAAGCTCGTAATCGATGCATTTAGAAGATCAACACATTGGGATTTTAATTATTCAGCACTGTCATGCAAAAATAATTTTAGATTAGGATAGTGTGATTTGTAAGGCTAAAAGCACTGTAACGATTTAACGGTGCTATTAGAAACAACACATTGATGTGTTATATTACACTGGGAGTAACAATGAACAAACTGGACAAAATAGAAAGTGTTATAATATATCAATGGGTTGAAATAATTAGATATCCACAATGTGTTATATTACAAAGGGTGCACTACTTAACATATACATGTTTTTAAAAACAAAGGAGAGGGTTGATGGTGTGATTTGTAAGGCTAAACGCAGTGGAATGATTTAACGATGCTATTAGGAACAGGTGCATGGGTGCATTATATTACACTGGGAGCAACGAAAAAAATATTAGATAGAATCCAAAGTGTTATAATATACCAGTGTGTTATGTTACTTAAGTAGCCCCGATGTGTTATGCTACATAGGGTGCACCGTGAAATGTATAGTTGTTTCTCAAAATCGAAGAGGGTTGGTAGTGTGATTTGTAAGGATCAACGCACCACAATCATTTAACAGTTCTATTAGGAACAAGTGTGTCAATGTGTTATATTACACTAGGAGCAACCATGAACAAACTAGACAGAATCGAAAGTCTTATAATTTACCAGTGCATTGTATTACTCTTGTAGCGCTAGTGCATTATGTTATGGATGGAACACTGCGCAACATATAGTCATTTAAAAAAGAACAGAGAGGGTTGAAAAGGGTTGGATCTAATTGAATAATTTATTCCCCTAATTTATATGTCAAACACCTTATATATAGTAATTACACAAACCCATCAAATCTAAAATGTCTAAATTGAAAAACCCTAATTGTGAAGTGGTAGAGAAAGTTAAACCCTAATGTGACATTTTGCAAGAAGAAGCAAGGGTTTACTTGGTAAGTATTGAATTTTTTTGTTTTTTGTTTTTTCTGAATTTTAATTAAATTTAAATAGGAACAAAGATTGTAAAAACTTTTACTAGTAAAATATATAGTAATTTTTTCATTATACAGGGTTTTTAATTTATTTTTTTTCTAAATTGTGAATAAATCTAACATAAATTGTAAAATCTTTTAATAATAAAATTTAAGATTCTTATTATCCAGGGTTTTAATTGAATCATCATACCTTTCAACTTCTAATCTTTCGGTGGATCCAAAATATTTTGTAGCTCTAATCTGATATTCTCTTGCAAATGATCTCTCTTTTATTTAAACCTAAACAAAAAATGTAAATTTTGCTATTAGTAAAATAAACAATAACATTTAAAACTTAGTATGCAAGTTTTTTTGTGAATCACAATACCTTTTAGCTTCTGATATTTTCAATAGTTTTTTTGCTCCAAAGTATTTTGTTGTTGCTGCACAATGCTCCTGACATATCTCTCTTGCAAATCACTCCCTTGAAATTTTGGGTAAAATAATGAAACGGTGAATACATTTTTACTAGTTAAAAGACTTTATGAAATTATATTTCGAAAAATAAATTGCCACTTGTTTTTGAATTTAAAAAAAGAAAAAGAAAAAAAGAAAAAAAAAATCATTGTTTTCTTATTCAATTTATATGCACATCTGTGTGTTCGATAATCAAGCGCATTGGTGCACTTATATAAAAAGTGCACTGACATTTATGGGATGACATAATTTTCAATGGACCAACATGATTCAATTGTTTTTCATTTTCAAAATCCCAAAATGGTGTGATTATTTTTTTTAACGCAATGTTGTGGTATATATTTAAAAGAGCACCGAGATGGTTGAATTCATTTTTATTTTCTAAATTACAGAAACCATTGCATATTGGTGTTGTATTTTATTTAGACGTATCGATGCATTTTTATGTGAAAGAGAATTGATATGATAACCTATTTTTATTTTTTTGGAATGCTGGAAACCAGTGTGGGTATTTTTTTAAAACAATCAGTCTCTTATTATTTAATGGATTGGTACATTTATTCTGATTAGTGCACCGGTGAGGTTTTAAGTTATCTGAAAATTTGTTTTCCATAAAATGCAATATTAATCTCAAATTATCCTTAGGACACATCCATGTGATTATATAATTCATAGTATGGGTTCTCTGCTTAAAGTCACTTGTTTCTTGAAAATGGTTTCACAATATATTTTAATTCAGATTTTGGTTATATGGTTCTTAATATTAATTTTAGATATTCACATAATTTTATTTTTGATTTTTCTCAAATACAAGGAAAAAATCTCTATAATATCAAATGGCCAATTCTTCAAATTCTAGCTCATTCCATATTGTTAATCAAAGTCCTTCACGGAGTTCTCCCTTTCCATCTCGAGTAAGTTCAAATTTTATTTTTGTTTATATTTTGATTATCTAATTAAACTTTTGTTTAATCCATGTCAATTTGAATAAAAATGCATGCAAATTATTTGTAGGATCGAGATTCGTAATCGAGTTCAGATGTAGGAAATATTACTCCATATTATTTTCAAAAACGCCGGAAGTTCTTATTAGGAGCATCATATCGCAAGATGTTCGTAGATGAAAATGGATAGCCTCTTCACCCTGCTAATTGGAACATGGAATCTTCTAGTTGCAACTCTGGATCAATAATGGTAATAATTTTTTGGTATAATGAAATTTTAACAAACCAATTGCATTTTCGTGCTTACTAATATCATTGATATTGTACTAATGATGTTCAATATTTTTTGTAGGATTCTAGCAATGAGGAGTGACCCACCTACCATCTTTTGGTGCACTCCACTACAACGTCAACTCAAGAAAATGTTGCATTACGAGCAAGACTCAAAGAGGAAGCAAACAAAGAATGGTTGAATCAACCACCTATCCAATTCCCACTATGTCCAGATTTACCAATTTGGAATGACTACAACAATAGTAGTTATTCATCATAAGTTGGCAATAGATGCAATCAAATGGAGGTTGGTATTGATGATTACTTATTGGATATGAATTCCATGGAGGCAATGTTGTTATATGCTTTCCAGAATGATGAGTTTGGGGACGATACTTATATCAATGATATCTTATTCGAAAGCCTGAAATTTTCTTTCACCGCATCTCTCTTTAGACCTGGTGGCAAGTCAAAGTCTACTCAGTTAGGGATAACGATGTTGTTGTACAATGTGAAAGGAACATTTGGCATGTCGAATGCATGTTTCTCAGCAATATTGAGGTAATTGACTTGCATGATCAATCAAGTTCCTTATATTTTGTCACACAATCAAATTTAAAAATGGTTTATTTTATGAATGTTAAATATTTACATTGTACAATTATATTCCCCACCAACTACATGATATTCAAAGAGAAGGTTCTTCTGAGTGATAATGTCTTGTTGGGTAGTTGCAGAGAGGCAAAGTAGTTGTTGAAAAATCTTGGGTGTTGAGTACATATAATATCATGTATGTATGAACGATTGTATTCTATATAGAGGAGAATGTGCAGACAAAGAGATATGTATGAAATGTGGGCATGATAGCTATTGTAATTAAAAAAGAAAATGGGTAAATCACATGGTCCTCTTCATAAGATACTGAGGCACATGCCTATAATCCCAAGGATTGAAAGTCTCTTTCGTTGCAAATAATTAGCTATGTTGCAGGGATGGCATGCCTCACGCAAAAGTTATGTGAATCCCAACAGATTCAATAGCCATGAAGCATATAGAGTATACATGACCTGAAAAATTCAAGGATGAAGTACGAAGTCTACAAATCAACATAGCTATGGATGGCGTCAACCCATATTCCCTCCAAAACACTAACTATTACGTTTGGTTTGTAGTAGTGATCAATAAAAATATCCCCCCATGGTTGTCTGTGAAGAATGAACATATTATGTTGGCTCTCATAGTCCCTGGTAGAAAACAAGTGAAGAATATGGATGTCTACTTATAAACATTGGTAGATAAATTTAAAGAATTATGGGAAGGGATACATGTGCATGATGTATCAAGACCCATCACAACATAGAGGATTTTTACGTTGTATGGCATATGTGCTTACCCCATACATGATTATCCAAGATTAGGAGTTTGCTCTAGTAAATTACATTCTTATTACTTTTTTTAATAACAATATTGTTACGCATATTAATTTAATTCATTGAAATTATTTAGATATTCACGGTCACTAATGTGTCGACCTATATACAATGATTTCGAAGGTCTTGTAACAAAAGAGCATCATGGATGTAAATGTTGTGGACCTTCTTTGAAGGCTAGGTGGTCTGACCACCTACGAAAGCCAATGTATGACTAGTCCATGTTATTCCTCCCAGAAGAACACCCTTATAGAAGAACAACATCCACTTTCAATGGTAAACCAGAGAGAACCCAAAGCACTGCAATAATGACACCAATTGGATGGCTTAGAGCATATGAGATAGAGAAGGAGAAGGAGTTTGCTGAAATGTTCGATTAAAATGGGGAGTCTATGTTCAATGATCCATATTTCTTCAACACCTATGTTGAGAAATTTCCCATTAGGATGAAAAGGAAATATGTCTTTTATGAGCTCCCATATTGAGAGCATCTTAAGATTTCCCACTTACTAGATCCCATGCATATATTTAAAAATGATTCGTCTTGTTTATGGAGGTACATATCATTGAAAGAAAGTGACTCCTTTGCTCTTAGGAGAAATCTTATTTCTTTAAAAACTAAAAAGAAACATTGGCAAAGAAAAGAAACTAGAGGGGAGGTTGGCCCCTCTTGGTATTTCAAAGAAGGTGATGTCCCATGGATTTGAAGAAAGATGATATTTCTTTGGCAAAGGAAGTTATAATAAATGTTAGGGTGCCTTATTTATATGGCTCTTCACTACGATGATGCTTCAGAGTGAATGACCATTTATCGAGGTTGAAATTGCATGACTATTTTTATTTCTTTGTACCTAGCAAAAATATTTTGTTGCACTATATCTTGAGAGATAGATGACACAAGAGAATCTGTTGTGATCTCTTCAATTTTTGGAAAGGAAGTAGTAGGAAAACCTTACAACACCATTGTAGCCTACTCTTGTGAATTCTTTCCTTCTGAGGAATCTTCATGAGTGTTTGTTTTCTTTCTCCTTTTGAAAACTGTGAAACATGTAGCTTGAGTTTTTGAGTTTGTAGGAGACATAATTTCTCTTGATATTTTGGTTTCCTTTTCTTGGGGAAACTGATTCTATGAAGCAATTGGACTAACAATTTGTTCCTTGGCTTCCTCTATTTTATTTTCCTGCCATTCTTCTTTATTTTCATATTGTTCTATATTTGGCCTAGTTGTATGTGCATAAGGTGTTGCTTTTTGCTCAACTCTCAACCATGAAATAATTCCCAAGGGATCATAGGACCAAGTAAAAATCAACTTGAATTTCATCTTCTTTAACAAATTATCTGACTCCTATGTTGTTGCTCTAGTATTAACAATGAAAGGCCCAATCTGTGCCTTCAACTTGAATTGTTCTTTCTGCTTCCTGGATACAAAATGAAAATCATCCATATTCATCATTTTCCTGATGTATTCTAAGGAAAATATCATTTTTGTCACAAGCACTGGTAACCTATAGGGAGGGAGTTCACAACAATATATTCTGATCTTTGTATAATTTTGGTAAAGATACAAGTCTCCAAATTTAGCTTGCTCATTAAGGTGTAGGATTCTTTTTATTTCGGGTGAAATCCTTAGTATTACAACACTGTTGAGAAGACATAAGGACATAAGCAAAATTTCATTTACAAAGTCACTAAAGGAATACTCTTATGTGTTCTTCCTTACCAAGGAAGTCCAGTGAATGACCGATTGAGATTTTCCTTATGCATCTAACTTTTTCAATTGGAATTTAAACCTTTCTACTTGATAAAATAAAAGAAAATAGACAAGAACTAATTGATGTTTAAATGCACCTTCAGTAGAAAACTTTAGAAATTGATCATGAATAATGTCTAACAGAAATTGACTGTAATTAAAAATCAATGAAAGTTTATTACCCATAGAGAAAAATGACAAAAATCCAAGTATTACTTCATCTGCATATTGGTCAGTAGGTTAACCCAACAAACATGCAACCATGGAAATGACCTGCCTTGGCATTTCTGGAAAATTGAAGTGGAATAGGGAAAATTGGTTCAATTCAATTCGGAATTTTTAGGTAAGAATGACTCAAAAATACAAGCTCACTTGGGAAATGTAAGTTTCTGATAGGTCTCCATGAGGGAATCAGTACTAAAAGGCTATAGAGGAGCTTGGAAATTGATTTGGATTGCTTAGCATATGGATTAAGGTGTAATGGTGAATAACACTTAATTGTTTTGGGCTATTACAACCCTCTGAATAGGAAGATACCTGAGACGGCACAAGGTGACAAATTATGGGAAGGTATTAGTTGGGGAAAGACAAATTAGGGCAAGAAAGACTCCCAGATGCTCAATTCATCACCAACATCTTGGAATTTCTGGTTTGCCCGGTTATGGAGTTCATATAGATCGAACTCGCACTGGGTCTATGAGATTTTGTATTGCATATCGACTAGAGGGAGCTCATCTAGGTTAATGACCGAGGGAAATGTAGGGATTTCTACAACTAATTTAGAATTTCCTTTGTGAGAAGACATTGTAAACAAAAAATTACCAGGTAGAGTAGCGAATTACCAGGGTATGGTGATCACTGGCATAGGAAGATCACTGCATACTAGTGAAATTCAGGGCTACACTTGTGCTGCTGAAAGAAGAAATGGTGGAAAAGAGTATGTAGGGTGACGAGATTTTTTAAAAGAAGAGGAGATCATAATATTTTTGGCGCATATAATTAATGAAACTAGACATTGGACGAAAGGATTAATGATCTTACGGTTACATAATTGTTTGGTCGAAAGGATTAATGATCTTACGGTTACGGTTCTGGTGGAGAGTGAATTTTCTTTTTTCTTTCGATGGATGTTTTAGCACAATACCATTCTATAATGCAAATTCATAGAGTTTCAAAGACGAAAAATAAGTTGCATTATCAAAAACAAGTGATACTGGAACGCCGAAGCATGAGATGATATTTTACTGGAGGAAGTTGATGACCTCTTGGTCGTTCACTTGTTTGAGCAGAACTGCCTCTGTCCATCACGTAAAGTAGTCAGTTGCTCTTAGGATATAGTGGTGTTTCTTTGACGAATAAGGAAAAATTTCCCCAATGATTTCCAGGCCCCACTGTTGGAATGGTTCAATCACTGAAACAGGGTGTAGTGGGGCTATTGATCTTCATGTTCTACCGGCGCATCACTGACAGACCGGGCATTTGCGGGCATAGGCATGCACATCCTTGAATAATTTGGGCTAGTAAAAATTGGTTTCATAACCTTGTGTGCTATGGTATTTCCCACAAAGTGACCCCCGCCGGGTCCATTATGTAGATCTTGAAGTACCTTCTGTGATTCCTATGCCTCCAGGCACCTGAGCAAAACTCCATTACTGTGCTTTCTATAAAGCCTCCATGCACCAATTGATATGCTTTTTTGGCGCAATGCCATCTTCTATCTGATAGAAAAGTGAGAGGGTATGGTGCCATGTTCAAGGTACTGGCTTACATTTGTGTACCAAGAGGTTCCGTTTTCCATGGGAGTTGCTCACCTTATTTTGTACATTTCAATCTCCTACTCCCAAACAGCAAGCTCTTCTTTGTTCTCTGGAGAGTGTACTACTTCATCTATATGTCTGAAGAGCCCATGTACTTTGATCGTGTGTACTCACTTGATTTCAAGATCATATTCTTGCAAAATTGTCATCCAGTTCACTCATCATTCTCCCAACTCTTGTTGTACCAGCAATGTATGAACTGTTGGGTGGGGGGCGAAGATTATGTAGTGGTTCTTCAACAAATAGGGCCTGAAGTGTTTCATCACCTTGTAAACTGCATAATCTTGTTTGTCAATGACAGGATAGTTAAGCTCTAGTCCCTACATGCTTGCACTCATGAAAGAGATGGGACATTCATCATTAGATTCATCTTTCTGAGTGAGTACTATAGCTAGTGAGTTATCGGAAGCGAAGGTGTATAGCAAGAAATCTTTTTTGAAATATGGGTTGTAAAGTGTCAACACTTCAGCAATGACTTGCTTAATTTGGGTGAATTCATGCTTTTCTTTCTTTCCCTAGGTGTACACTACATCTTTCTTAATCAAGTCCTACATGGGCTTGACTATTTGCGCATAATCTGAGATGAATTTTTGGAGGAAGTTTATCTTGCCCAAGAAGGACTGCATGGCTTTCTTGTTGACTAGGTGAGGAATCCGTGTGATAGATTGGACCGGGTCTGGATCCACCTTGATCCCACTCTTGGCAACAATGTGTCCGAGGATGTTTCCCTCTGACACAGTGAATACGCTCTTCTTGGGATTCAAGCAAATCCCGTATCTTTAGCATTGCTCAAAAATTTTCCTAAGATGGCTTATGCGGTTTTCTCATCTTCTTGAGAACACAATCACATCATCAAGGTATACCACCATGCTCTACCCAATGAATATGTGAAAGGCGATGTCCATAGCATGTTGAAATGTTGCACCTACATTTACAACCCCAAATGGCATGTGTCTATACATGAACGTACCCCACTTGGTACGGAAAGTAGTTTTGAGTTTGTTAGGTTCTGCTACCAAAACCTGATATTATCCTAAAAAACCATCAAGGATAGAGAACATCTATGCCCCAGATATTGTTTGCAAAATATGGCCCATAAACGGCACGAGGTAGTTATCTTTTTCTAAGGCGCGGTTGACGTTCCAGAAATTGACACACAAGCGAATTTCCTCGGACTTCTTTTGTACAGGCACAAGGTTGGAGACCCAAGTGGAATGACGAACTTTATATATGATCCGTGCATCCAACAATTTAGTAAGCTCTTTCTATATGAGGGGTTCAAGCGATGGATGTACTTTTCTCAAATTTTGTTGATATGGCTTGACCCCCTCCTTGATTGGGATGATTTGTTGGATGATCCATGTGTCATAAGTTTTCAGATCATCCTACATCCATGTGAACACATCTCGGTACTTTTTGAACAAGTGGATGAAGGCTTTCCGTTCTTGCTATGTACAATATGTACCAAGATTGACAAACTTCAGATCCTTTTTTGTTCCAAAGTTTATCAGTTCGTGCCTCATGGTGGAACTATGGGTCTTGTTGTTCCTTGGCCCTTGGAACCACTCTTGCAACTCATATAGCTTTTCTAGTTATACCACACCTTTTGTGATAATGTGGCCTTTCATGTCATCAGCTCCTGCTTGCAGAAAACGCTCATGCTCGTCGTCATCTATTGCTGCATCTTTGAAAACGTCAATGTTGGCCATAAAATGTAGTATCTGTTAATCATCATTAAACAAACATAAGATATTTATGTTGTCTGGGATAGATTGTTTGTACAAAATTTCAATAGTAAATCTATCCCTAATCGGTGACATTCTTGAGGCTACCTTTGCTAGTGCATTGTAAATGCATTATAGGTACGTGGCACAACAATGTTATTAAATGCTTGGAAGTTTGAGATTAGTTGCCACACCTCTTCTTGGTAGTTTTTTAGATGTGGTGATAAACAGTGAAAGTGTCATTTACTTGCTATACCACTATCTCTGAATCACCTACCACTTTAAGCATGACCACATTGAGGCTGATGTCTTTTTGCAAGCCCAACACTAGTGCTTCATATTCTGCTACATTGTTCGTGCACTCAAACTCCAAGCGGCTTGACACCAGATGCTTCTTGTTGCAAGGGTCAATCAGAACACACCCAGATCATGAGTCACCATGTGTCTTTGATCTGTCGAAGTACAAATTCCACAACTCATCTATACGCGAACTGCTTGATGTGCAAGTATTACTGCTACTATTGTCGCTGCTAATGCTGCTACAATTGGTACAATGTGCTATACAAGTTTCATTACCATTAGTTGGGAAAGGAAGGTTTCCCAACTATGTATCTAGTGGGGTTGGAGCTGGTCATGTAGGATAACACCCCAATGTTGTCTCAAGGAGGCAGTTGTCGAACATGAGTTCTGCGAAAGCCAATGGTTCATTCTCACCATTGATGGGAGTGACATTATGCTTCATGTACCTCTCGGATTCTACCCATATTTGGTTGCACTTTCCCTTGTACGAAAGCCACATGTGAAACTAGTCTATAGAAAAATACCAATCTAGCTTGCTGGACTAGCCTCTACTAAGTAATAGGCCATATGCTTCCGGTATGTCCACAACAACTATGTTGATGCATTGGTGGATTCGACTGTCATTAGATATTCAGATGTTCACATCCCACAGTTCACCAATGGCTGGTACTGATGTTCGCTCAAGTTGGATGATTCGCACAGATGTATCATTCCATTGTGCATTGAGCTTTCTAGCAATGGAGAGTGGCATGATGTTGGCTACCACGCGAGAATCAACCAAGCAGTTGTGAACATTGTAGTTAAAAAATTGAAATGAAAGTAGGAATGGAGGGCAACATGAGTTTTCTTCTTCCATCCAAAGTGTATTGAGCACTGTGGAAAGTGATCCGGGAGGTATTCTTACTCCCGGCTAGTAGAGGCTTCAATGTCTATTGTTGTCTATCCCAAAGCACGTAGTAGGATATCTCGTCGATTCCAGATCTTAGCCAACTCAAACAAACTCATGTTCACTCGATTTTTCTTCATGTCATGAACAATGTTGTAGTACAGAGGTGGTAGACTCACTGAGGTGTCTGGGGTGGAACGGATGTTTGTGTTGTCCAACGGAGTGTTTCGCAACTTGCAGCTCATGGATGCTCTCTTATTAGCTACTGTCTTCCTAGAATTGCTTTGTGTTTTCTGCTTCAGGGTGGCTGGTGGATCAGCCTTCGTTATTAGTAGTCTGATATTTTCTTGCATCTCCCCAAGTGTAGGGGGAGCCCCTTTACTTCTAATATCGTAATGGTCATTTTTCTTCGAGGGCTACTTCTCGGTGTTTGTTTACGAGCACTGATACGTGTTCACCACATGCCTAAAGCTTGATGGCTCATCAGGTGCAACCTCTTGATCATTATCAGTGTCATCCGACTGCTCCTGCATATTGCTTCGTGCATTGAGTGTATGAGTGTAAAAAGCATTTGTGACTCACTTCCAGTCCAAACAAGAGCTCTCTAGATGATGTTATTCATGGAAAGAACATGACTTAGGATTTTCACATTGTTTGAGCTGGACCACAGGATTTTGCACAGTATTTGAAGCGAACTAGTCGCTACTTGATGAGATGCTTTCCTATCTTTGCCTAGGTGGATGACTACTTGCAAAAGTGTTTGTTTTATGTTGTTTAAGTTTGAACACTTCAATGGTCAAGTTCTTGACAAGGCAAGTGAGGGTCTCAATATCAGTTGCTTCCTTGTCTCTAACCTTGCTCGTCGTTTCTTGGGACTTCCTGCTCGAATCCTTGGAGTCCTTTGTCGATTCATCATCCTTGATGAATCCAACTACATGTAGGTCTTTCTCAACAATGATAGCCTCTTCATAGTTTTCCAATAGTGTTGGTCTCGCAGCTCGCTTGAATAACTGTGCAATGCCAGTTGGCAGTGCGGATGTGTAGTAACTAATGGTGATGGAGTCATAAGGCTTAGTGTCTGCTGGTAACTTGTTCAATATACATGTAAACCTCTGATTGAAATCTTTCACTTTCTCTTTTCCCACCATCTTGAGGCTTCCCAACTCTTTGAGTAGCATATCTGGGGTCTTATCATTAGCGAACTTCTAAAGGAACATGCGTTTGAATGCGACCCAGTTGTGTATAGAGTTCAGTGGAAGGTTGTGATACTAAGTAGCTGTGTGACCAACCAAGGTACATGGGAACAATCTACATGCGACATCATCATAACATACCTCGAGAGTTTGCAGTTGTAGGTAGAAGTTGTCTAGGGGGTTTTCCGCCTTTAACGTGTTGTTAGGGTTGAACTTGATGTTCATTCTCTCCACTCGCCTCGGCATCTTATGTAAGACGGTTGGGAGAGCCAATGGTCCTCGAGTCATCCATTCAATATTTGGGTCAACTATCTATTCGGCTTCTTCATACTCTTCCTCTCCTTTAGAGTCTAATGTTTCTGACTCTGAATTTGTTGGTTCGTCTCCGCCTCTACCCCCTCTACTGCCTTCCCCCTCGCCTCCTACACCAAAGTCTAATCCCGATATCACAAGAGTGCCTGGTTCACCTTACCGGAGGATTGGAGGTTTCTTTTCATATTTGATAGCTTCTATTAGACCTTCAAGTGTGGAAAGGATTGCTTCTTCCACTGATGATATAAAAACACTCGTGGGAGTGGCCTTTGGCTTCCTTGCTACATATGGAAGATGTTGTCTACCTAGGATTAGTTCGATTACCTTCACAAGCTGGCAAGTGATGGGATGCAAAAAGTGAAGGTGTTGATCTGAAGTCTCATGCTCAACACTAGGAGGTGGGGAGTAACCAACTGTTGAGTCACATGTAGGTGAGAGAGAGTGTGAGTTACTGCCTTGACTAGATGTTTGTTGAATGAGTGTGAGGGGAATTTCATCCATGTACAACTGGCTTCCCTCCTTCTAGCACCAGAAATGTTGACGGTGCTAAACCCACCAACATTCAAGGGATCACCCCAGTATAAATTCCGAACTAGACCTCACACCATTTGGTGTGGGAGTACCATCCAGTATGATGGCACAGTTTCCATTGTCTTAAGGATTTTCCTCAACTCTTGCTTGTCAACACAAGATAGTGGTTCTCTTTGTCTTCAAGAAGTGAGGTTCGCATGCCTAGTGAGTGTAAGTGTAATTGTGTCAATGGTTCTTTCGCTGTGAGGGGAAGAAAGTGAAGGTGAGTTCGAGGTTGAAAGGGATCAGCCCCAACTCAGCTAGGAACACACAATACAAAAGGACATATAAAGCTTCCTGCAGGGTAGTCCACTTGAATGTGATAGTCACAACATACAAGGTATGATAACACATACAACACTCATAGATCAGTCCAAATGAGTGCAATGGTTGTTACAACAAAGTTCATGTGAAAGGTATATCTAATGTCTGCTAGAGTAGTCGACACAGACGTGGCATAATTAACAACATATACAACACATTTCCATTAATAGATTATGCATTACAACAAATGAATCAGTTTAGATGTAGAACACAGGTTAAAGCAACATGTGTTACAAGTGCTAAAGATCAGTCTTACAACAATTACAATACATGCGTGAAAACGTGTTGGCCTATTAACAGGCTTCTGAATTAAGCGAAAGTTCCAAGACACATCGTTACACTATACATCACTAACCCTATAAAGAGGGCGTTGGAGCCACTACTTACTCCTCAAAGAAAATATTACAGACTCTCTTGGCTATGTGGGAGGAGCTAAGGTGAAAATTCCTTTACATGTACAAATGAGGGGTCATTTATAGCCAAGGGTGAAACTAACCCTTGTGGTTACTCGACTACCCTCATGACCGTTCGACTTCCATGACTTCCGACTTACATGACTCTATGTTCAACAAGTGGGTCTCTTGGACTTCCACGTTACATCACATTGATTGGAAAAAATTCCATAGTGGAGATGTGGGTGACATGACTCATGACTTGACTCGACATAACTTGACATGATAGTGTTGGTACACTTGTGCTACCTCTAGAGTCTGTGTTGAGCTATAGTGTTGCTGAGTGATGGATGTCTTCATGGTGTATCATAGCTTTACCTCCACATGGCAAAGTGCATGGATTCTTTGATGGTACTTGGTTCGCTTGATGAAGCTTTAGCATGTTGTTCATTGCTTGCATGCTAGGAGGCTTGATAGGCTCATCTGTTTGCGAAGGTGCATCTTCTTCATGTTCGTCTGCTTTGCACACTTCGTCTGTTCATCTATTTGTGAACCTGTCCTTTTGCATGTGCTCCGTTTGTTCATCCCATTTGTTGTCTTGCCATGTTGGTTGGTGTACCCTTACATCCAGTCACTCATGACAAGACGACATCAAATCCAAAACCTCCCAGCCTACTATGACACATAATCATTCGAATGCAGGTCACTGGGGGAGGCAGCAAGGCTATGATGCTGGATGATGGCTTTGGGAAACCACTGATGAAAATTGTGCAAGAGTCACTAAGAGATGGAGACAAACGATATGATTCGACAGTGACTTCCTGTAAGGTCTAGCTCAGCTGAGAGGTAAAATTGTGCAAATTTTGGGAGGAACAGTCTGGGTTGCAGGAGGGAAAGGCAGGCATTCTCTATGCATTTTTTGGAATGAACAATCAGGCAAGGCTGGACAACCATATTTTTTGCAATTTTCTAGAGGAATAAGCCAGGCTACATGATGGGTCAGCAGGTAGGGATTGCGCAGTTTTTTTGAGGAACTACCCAGGTCACTGGAAGCTAGAACTACGTAATTCCCATAGGGAACTTCCAGTTGGCTGTTGGAGTCACTAGCAGCCAAAACTACACAATTCCTAGAGGGAACTTCCAGTTGGCTGCCCAGGAGACTGGCAGCAGAAACTACGCACTTTCCAGAGGGAACTAGCAGTCTGCTGCTAGGGACTGCTGGCAAGGAAAATTGCACTGAGGTCGGGAGGCCAGCCTATTGATCATCTATGTACAATTTCTAAGATGAGCTGACTGATGGGCAGTGGAAGGCTTGCTCATGAACACTGTGCCATTTCTGAGATGAAGAGTTAGTCGACTATTGGGATGACTAACTAGGAAAACTTGATGTCAGGCTAAGCCGACAATACCCACATTATGCAAATAAAATTGCATATCACTGGTCCCAGGCCTTAATCACTTGATCTATGGTGAAAATATTCACAAATTAAGGTTTAGGCTCTTAATTAAGTTTATGTGGAAACATTACTTTTGACCATCCAAGTCTGACCCTCAATTAACCTTTGAGTGGTAGTTTACTCAAGCTTCATAAACTTTGCTTAAGCCTTAATCCTGCATTATTTCTATTATAATTCTCCTATAATAGAAATATAACATAAACCACACTTAACCTTACCTTTTTTCCAATCCACGACCTTTGCACATTTTCCGACCACCTTTATCTGTTTAATCTTCCACCAATGGTTTCACTTCCTCAAATCAACAACTGCTATGCGATTTCCATTCATCCTCTAAAACTCAAACAAACTTACACTAAAGTCCATAAACTTCTGAGGTCCACTCAAGCCCAAGTCCTATCAGCTTCAATCTCTGTCGTTGATCTCATCATTTAATCTGACGTTGATCATATACTCGAGCATCGTACATCGCAAATCGCATTTTCTTAATGCCAAGGTTCCTCCACTCATGAAATATTGCAATGCAAAACTAATGGGCAATCCCCCACCATTGATCAAAGCACATTTGATCCAACTATTAATATTGATACCAAACAGACCAGTTGCGCAACGTTTACCGACCTTACGGAGCCGATAAGGAATATAAATCCTTGATCTATAAATGTCCGAGTCTGATTTTAAACTTAAAGTTTGATCGCTTTATGAGCCAATATCCGTTGGATATATGAGGCCATCAAATCTATGGGTTTGCAGGACTTCAACCAGCAAACTGATTAAAAAATAGCTTAACCCCCACAGTTCATTGTGACGTAAGCCGTTGAATATGAGATTGACGACTAGGAGTGAGTGCGAGACTTCAACCACGATCAAGGAAATTTGTACTCTCCTACCCCCGCAGTTATTGATCACCATCGATCTAACAGATCTATCGATCTCATGATCCAAATCTATTCCTTTTCCATTCTTCTTCCACTAACACTTAAGTTAATCTCTGTCATTTATTTCTTTTACTTTATGCTGCATGACTTAAACTTGATCGCCCCTCTCCTTCAACCTCGTTCGTTGATCTCATAGATCCAACAACTCCTGTGCACATTTACTTCCTTCCTTCTTTCCTTACTTTCTTCAGTTTTATGCCATTGCTTCAGTGTTCTTCTGTGGTTTTGGGTTTCTCCAGGGTTTCTGGTTTTTGGTTTTTCTCCAACGCAACTCCCTCCTGACCTTAATTCCATGTACTCTTATTCATTTCCATCCTTGAACTTCACTTGGATCCTTTGATCAGATTCAATGATCAAAGCTCAATCCTACATACTCCCCTTCTTCTTTGTGTTCTACTTGAACTTCACCTGCATATATATACTATACAGAAACTTCTAATTCACACACAATTCATAACTCCATTAATCAATACACACCACACAATTCAGAATCGAATTCTCTATATTGATAAATAAATATTTACATAAGAGTACATTTCTCTCTCTGGCCTAGTATTCTAATCAATGGCCTTTATTTTCCTACCTACCCTTAGGCTTACAGTCAAACCTCTAACCCACAACCTCTAACTAGCTAACCAACTAACTATCTAACTTGACTAACTCTTTTTATGCCTTTTAGACTTACATTCATACAAAAGGAGTTTATAACCAATTTATGGTTCAGATCATAATAATTTCAACCAAAACCTAAGAATCATCTCAATCCTATAAATCATGAACTAATTCCTAATTCAAGATCTTACAATTAAGTTCCAAACCTATCAATTCCTATGAACTCTCAACTATCATGATTCTCTCATGTTCCCCTTCATTCGAGAACATTTACAATATGCCTCACAATACTTAATTAATTCCTATTTTCATTAAAATCACTCAAAATCCTAAATAATTACATTAATTTAACACTTAGGAAACCAACTTCCTCAAAATACAAGACCCCCTATGTCTACTAAAGTATAATGATAATTCTGAGCTAAATTCTCCTGCATCAGACTCCCACGGTAGAAAATATACATGATCTCCTGATCATGTGCCTTCATATGTTGATAGAAAACCTCCAGGTTCCCAAAATTTATTTTGTAACTGCCCAAATTCCTTGCACTTTTACTGCTACTATAGGTCTATTGTCTTCTGTTTCAACTTCCTCTCCTTGTCAATCAGGTTCAAATTCTGATTGATCACACTTCCTACTATTATTTTCCTCAGCCTAGATTGTTTCATCATCAACTACCATAGTTCTTCAATCTCCATTTCCAGCACATCCTTGGGCTGGTCCATACTCTGCCATTTACTGTTATCTCTTCCTCTCTACTTCAGGTCATTGTTGTTGTCCACTAACTTAGGCACCTTCACATTCTACATCTCACTGCACATTGTCCATTCATATTTAAATTGTTGATTACTTTCCTCAGCCTTTTCTACTTCAGCTTCTGCTATTACTCTTGATATTGCTCCAGGTGTTGTTGTAGATATTGCTTCCACCCAAAATTCCCGAATATCCTTGAAAATGTACTGCAACATCTAATTTATGCTCCTTGTCTGCAACGAAACCTATAATCATAAAACAATTTTTAAAATAAAAATCATAAGGCTTTTGTGCCTTTTCTTCCTTTGGCAACAATTTATCTTGCAGCTCTAATTCTTCCTCCTCTATCAACACATCAATATGTTGTTTTGAATTCTCAAAAGAATTCACGAGACTGTCATCTAGTCTCTCCTCCACATCATTTGTTTTAATGATGTCTTCCTGTCCTTGTCCACTGTAGTGAACTTCTTCATTCTCATTCAGTTTTGATTTTACAACCTGAACACTCACTTTTTGGTTTTCTAGTGTTTTCTCCAAAATACTTAACTCATGCCATAAATTTGCTATCCTACTTGGAATTTCTCCTAAAATCTCTGTTCAATCCACACTATCTTCTTCTTTGTCACAAGTATAACTTCTAGTTGACACTACTTCATTCTGATCCTCCATCTCTATGATATTTTTATATGTCTATCCATCACTCTCCCTTTGGCCATTTGAGAAAATTAATTCCTCATTGTTCTTACCAATAGCAAATTCCTTATCATAATACATAACTGTCTCATCTCTACTGAAGATATCTCCACTAAGCAAGGAATTTATGAACTCCTTCTGATGTAATAACTCAACTTGATCTTCATTTGAAAGGCAGTCATCATCATACTTTACTTGGTAACTTTCAGCTTCATTCAAGACAGTTCCATAAGATGGTTTGTCTTCTGCAATACCTACATTCACGCACAACTTGTCAGTTGTAAAACCACAAGACCTCATGATCTAATTTGATGATTCAATCACCAATTCCTCCTATTGTTCTGAGTCCTTTACATGACTCAGAAATATTTCAATGGTCTTCTCTTCAATCGCATCAAGTCCTTCACTTGATTGCTTGATATCCTTCTCTACTTCTTCTTGCTTTTTGCCATCCTCATGAGTCCAACTTCCTCTACCTTCTGTCTCTGCAAATATGATAAAAGGTAAAACCTTTTCCCAACTATGTATAGGTATTTACATGAGACCTATCTATCTCATATTCTTTCATAACAGAATTTAGATTCTACCTCTCTTCTACCTCCTTTACGTCAATATCAACAAATTGTCCTTCTTCACATGTTTCCCCTACAAACATACACAAATTATTAGATTTAAAATCATATGATCCTTTGGCATCACTTGAAGTTTCAATCTTCAAGTCTTCATCTTCACCCTATTCTACTTCACAAATGGAAACTTCCATTTCCAACTCAGCTTCTCTGAGTTCTTCCACCAGGCCCTTTGCTTGCCTCTGTTGTAGCCTTCTTTGTAACTTATGCCATTTCACTAGCTTTTTCTTCAAGACCCATCCTAGTCTTTGGCTTTTCTCAAGTATCATCCTTAATACATTGAGTTGTTCTTTCATCTCAGTAATCTCTTTGACAATTTTCTCTTGACACATTCTCTTGCCATTTGCCTTGGTATTCTCTTTCTTCACTTTTCTTCTATTGTGGTTTTCCTCAGAACCTCTTCTATGACTATTAGTAGTCATCCTCTTCTCCATCTCTATGAGTTCTTCACTCACTCACTATGAGTTGCATTAAAGCCTCTACAATAGCAATTCCTCCCTGCTGCCACTTACCTCACCAAGCTTTCCTCTGTACTTGGTCTTTTGGCAAGCACTTGGTTTTCTATCACTAGAACCTCTTTCAGCACTTCTCTCTGCTCCTTCTAGGCTCCAATTTATCTGCACCTTTCAAGAACACAATTGTCCTCTTTATCCAACCTATGTTGGAATTCCTGAAGGTTTTGCCACATTCTGCTTTCATTCAAAAACTTTTACTAGCTTCTTTTATCCCTTAGCAATTCTACCCACATCCTCTGTGGAATTTCCTTTGTAAGTTGCAACAATACCTCTGTAGTAACAAGTCTCCTTCTTGCTACATATGCCTCACTAAGATTCTCTCCTCTAAGCTTAGTCTTTTGACATCTCTTTGGTTCTTTCTTCTAGAACAAATTGAGCACTCCTTGCTCTAAGTTGTTGCAATCTTCTCACCTTCTTATGTTTCTATGTTCAAGATCTTTGCATGATCTTGTTCTCCCATTGTCCTGCACTTTGAATGGATTTTTCTATATTTCTTGCATCTGTAAATTCTTCTACACATTATCTCTTTGTGCATACTGCTTATCAAATTAAAATATGATCTTCTCTTGTCTACATACACATCTTAAAACATAACTCTGTTCTAAATTTCCTAAAGACCTTTTACACAGAATTTCCTTATTCTGCTCTCATACCAAATGATGTCAGACTAAGCTGACAATACCCACATTATGCAAATAAAATTACATATCACTGGTCCCAGGCCTTAATCACCTGATCTATGGTGAAAATCTTCACAAATTAAGGTTTAGGCTCTTAATTAAGTTTATGCGGAAACGTTACTTTTGACCATCCAAGTCTAACCCTCAAATAACCTTTGAGTGGTACTTTACTCAACCTTCATAAACTTTGTTTAATCCTTAATACCACATTATTTCTATTATAATTCTCCTATAATAGTAATATAACATAAACCGCACTTAACATTACCTTTTCGCCAATCCACAGCCTTTGCACATTTTCTGACGCTCACCTTTATTCGTTCAATCTTCCACCATCGATTTCACTTCCTCAGATCAATAACTGTTTCGCGATTTCCATTCATCCTCTAGAACTCAAATAAACTTAAACTCACATCCATAAACTTCTTGAGTCCTCTTAATCCCAAGTCCTATTGGCTTCAATCTCCGTCATTGATCTCATCATTTAATCTGACGGTTGATGATACACACGAGCATCACACATCACAAATCACATTTTCTTAAGGCCAAGGTTCCTCCACTCATAAAAATTGTGATGAAAAACTAATCAATGATCCCCCACCGTTGATCAAAGCACACTTGATCCAACAGTTAATAGCGATATCGGACGAGCCATTTGTGCGATGTTTACTGACCTTACGGACCCGATAAAGGAATATAAATCCTTGATCTATAAATGTTCAGGTCTAATTTTAAACTTAAATTTCAATCACTTTATGACCTGATATCCATTGGATATACGAGGCCATCAAATCTATGGGTTTGCGAGACTTTAACCAGCACACGAATTAAAAAACATCTTAGCCCCCACAGTTGACTGTGACGTAAGACGTTGAATATGAGATCGACGACTAGGAGTGAGTGTGAGACTTCAGCCACGATCAAGGAAATCCATACTCTCCTACCCCTGCAGTTGCTAATCACTATCAATCTAACAGATTTGTTGATCTGACGATCCAGATCTATTCCTCCGCCATTCTTCTTCCGTTAACACTTAAGTTAATCTCTGACGCTCATTTCTTTTACTTTATGTTGCACGACTTAATCTTGATCGCCCATCTCCTTCAACCTCATTCATTGATCTCATAGATGCAACGACTCATGTGCATGTTTACTTCCTTCCTTCGTGCCTTAATTTCTTCAGTTTTATGCCATTGCTTCAGTTTTCTTCTATGGTTTCGAGTTTCTCCAGGGTTTCTAGTTTTTGGTTGTTCTGCAACAAAACTCCCTCCTAAGCTTAATTTTGTGTACTCTTATTCACTGCCATCCTTGAACTTCACTTGGATCCTTTGATCATATTCAATGATTAAAGCCCGATCCTACATACTCCCCTTCTTCTCTATGTTCTACTCGAACTTCACCTGCATGTATATACTATGCAAAAACTTCTAATTCACACACAATTCATAACTCCATTAATCAATACACACTACACAATTCATAATCGAATTCTCTATATTGATAAATAAATATTTACATAAGAGTATCTTTCTCTCTCTGGCTGGATATTCTAATTAGTGGCCTCTATTTTCCTACCTGCCTATAGGCTTACAGTCAAACCTCTAACTCACAAACTCTAACTAGCTAACCAACTAAATATCTAACTTGACTAATTCTTTTTATGCCTTTTAGACTTACATTTATACAAAAGGAGTTTATAACAAATTTCTGGTTCAGATCCTTAATAATTTCAACTAAAACCTAAGAATCCTCTCAATCCTATAAATCATGAACTAATTCCTTATAGGTTTAAACCCTATACATAAATTACCTGCATACGAATTCTAAAACAAAGAAAATAAACAATGCGAGAGCATAACACATAAAACACATATGCACAGAGATTTTCCCCCTGGATCCCAAAATCGGGACTACCAGCTTGATTTCTAATTATGTTCCTTTCAATGTTACAATACATATGTATACATGTTGAAGCATCCAATACCATGGACTGAAAACCATCGCGTCCAAAACCATGGACCGAAAACCATAGGTAAGTTTGCCCAACCTAATATAGGGTCCAAAAAAAATTTTCTCGGGGTGTTGCCCCGAACCCTGTAGAGGGGGGCTACTCGCACCCCTAAAACCCCCCGGACAAGGAGGGCTGCTGCCCCCCCTGTGACCACCCCGCTGCGCAATCGGCGCAACGAAGGGGGGGCTCCGCCCCCCCTCTAACCCCCCGGTTCACTACGTAGGTTAGTCGTGGAAAGAATATAACACAACCCAACGAT